>VZTT01021789.1:200425-234840 GCA_013400855.1 Buphagus erythrorhynchus
ACAGCTGTTTTTCCTTTCAGCCTGTAGCCACCCTCCATGCATATTCCCTCTTGTGCAGGTGGATCACCTAAGGACCTTGTGCCTGCCAGGGATTTTTGGAAATATTAATAATTATAATAATAATAGTGATTAAATATAGTCCAACCACCCCTTTTAAGGTTTCATTTCTTACTGAACTGCCAAACCACCAAATCTCAAACTTCTGAGAAAGCAAATCTTACTATTTGCTCTGAATTCAGCCAAGTTTAATCCTATTACATTCTGTTAACTCCTGCTAGACTTACACTGCCTCATAAAGACTCTGCTGGAGACCAATACTGTCACTTACTCACTTCTTCCTTTCTTACAACCACTCTACTCTGTCACCCCCTGGCACCAATGACATAAAGCTTTCCATTTTTAACTCCTGCAGCCTGATATTTTTCTTAGATGTGATTCTGATATCTGGCAACCTGTTCACTCTTTCCTAGCTTAGAGGATGTTTCCCATCCCATGCCAGGGGGTTACTCAGGGAGTAGCTCAGATCTCCTATGGATTCAGGCACTGCTTACTTTCCCCTTCTATTTCCTTAGCAGGAATCAAAGTTCTCAGTAATGATGGACTTGTTCTGTTCAAAAGGTTAAGCAGAGGTGCTAATTGTACTGATGAGGTATTAATAAGTTCCTTGGATATGGTTTGGAAAGTCATCCCAAAATTTTCTTAAAGGAGCAGAATCTGAAGTTACTATGAATGATTGCAAGTATAAGCAGAGTATAAATAGTTGTATGTGAATAATAGGAGCCCTCTGCCATCTGGACCCTGTTTGGAGCCTTAGCATCTTTTAGGCATAACCAAATAGGTAGAAAAACATTAAAAGAAATGGAAGCAGGACAGAAGTGAGAGTCATCCTGACAAGGGTGAAACAAAAAGTAACATGACAGAAATGTCAGTCATCAGCATGATGTCCTTAAGCAACCACCCTGAACAGACAAGTAGGATGTTTTATCAGGCTGCTGTCTCAGATAAAGCATTAGCAGGATTTGAAAGGCTGGCTTATGTGCCTCTGCTTTCTAGTTTCAGTACATGTGTTTTTAGACTCAATTGTCATTCCTTGAAGCATCTGTATTCTAAATGTAAGCAATGAATAGTGAGCAGGGTTTTACTCCAGCTCTTTTCACAACTGTGAATTAAAGGTTCAGATCTCTATGCAAAACTTGTTGCTCAAGTGTCTAAATATAAAACCCTGGCTCAAGCAAAAATCAAGTACACCAGAGCCATAAACCAGGCAAGAGCATTACCAAAGCCCAGGGCTCAAAAATGAGTGAGCTCCTACAGTGTAATGAGTTACTTACTGAGCATCAGTGGAGCCAGATGTTCTTGGCCTGTCTCATATTTGAAGAAAAATGTGTTCATTTAAATGTCAGCAAAAGAAGATTTAAGATAATGCATTTTTGCTGCGTGTTTGTGAGAGTCTAGAAGAATGCATGTGGTGGAACCCCAGCCTGGAGGAACATACAGTCACTCTCCAGCCAACAGTAACTTGATTATCTCCCCCAACCCTGAACTGAACCACAGCAGTCACTTCAGACTAGAACTGAGCAAGAGGCACAGGGCTGCCAGAGAAGGTGTAAATTTAATGTCTTAAATTACAAGTCTGGTCAAGTAAGAAACAGTGTTTTACTGAGGATTTCCTTTATGGAGTCACAGCATCAGCACTTCACTAAAGAAAAGCCTATTGTCTCTGAGGGAGAGTTGAGCATTTGCTAGTGCACAGTTAGTAAAAAATAGTCTGTGTCTGGCTCACACTGGGCTGGTCAGTATTTTTCTAACACACCAAGAAAGAGAATCAAGGTCTTCTCAAGTTCCCCAACTCATCCAAACCAGCTGATGCACTCCTTGGTGGCCTGGTTCATATCCCCCATGAGGAGGCACTCTGCAACCCTGGCTCAGCAAGAAGTGAAGCAGAGTGGCTGCAATCCAAGGCAGTCCCTGTGTCTGCTTGTTCAAGGTCAGGGAGCCATTTGGATGCTTGAAGTATTCCCTTTGCTGTATTTAACACATTGTGGGTTGGAAGATGATAACATAAGGAAAAAAATCAATCATGATGCAGAAAAAATCACTCATGATGTAGGATTGCCAAGCTGGACTTGGACTACCTGGATCTAGTGGCCATCTAAATCTTGGGAAATAGGCCTGTGAAAGTTTTAATGGGGGTCTGCACTGTGTTTCATACACATTTCCTTTTAAAAAGCATTGATAGCAGATCCTTCACTCATCGTACAGAAACCACGACATCTGTATGACTCTGCCAAGTGCAGAAAGCCCCTTTGTTTAGACAGCATTGCCAGAAAATGCCTAAGAAGACAAGGAAATGAATAGAAACAATCTGAGAGCCAAAAAGCCCTTGGAAAAAGCTGATTAAACAAGCTGCCAACCTGCACAGACACCCCAAGTTCATCCATACTTTAACTCCAAAATACCTTATTGAGTGAATTAAGCTTATTCTGAAGGCCATCTATGGAGGGAACGTTGTGTGGGTGAGAGCAGAAGAGTGGTTTCTTGTATAGGAAGATTTTGCACAAGACCTCAAAAAAATGATCTGGGTGGTGGGTGGATATATATACATATATATACACACATATATATGCATATATTCTTTATTCCCTGGATGGTGGCACTTTTTTTTTTTGCATCCAACATTTTAGGATACATGTAATTAGTGGTAAATCCAGCCCAAGCTGTTACATCCCAAAATTACTGTGGCTGTGTCAGTTTATGGCCACTGGATGTCACTACTGATCCATTTCAGAGGAACAGCAGATTTTTATTAGTGTAAAACAAATACCCTCCTAATTTGGAGAAAATGAAACATTATTTTACTTCTTATTACTGTTTATAAGAACTTGACAGACCATTTTCCTAAGTCAGCATAGCATGCCTGTCTCTTTGTCTGTAACTGTGAAGGAGCACAGGCACAGACTGTTTCCTTGCACTGCCAGACTTCTTCTAATCAGGGAAGAGATCTTGGGATCCAGGGGAAAAACTGCAGATTTGCAGTGATGGTGCCATGTCAAGGCTTCTTGGAGCAGAAGCACCTCCATTCAACCTGGGCTCACGAGCTGGGGGATGCCAGGAGCCTGGCAGGGGAGGGTGCTGGGACTCTGCTCCACACTTTCCTGGAGCTGGTGCTAAATGCCAGCTCATTACCACCCTGCTTCCCTGCCTCTTCTGTGGAAACAGGGCAGATTTGCTTATTTTCTTGAGGACAAAAGCCTTATCCCAAGTACTATAAATTTTAATAAACAGTAGTGACAGAGCACCTGCCAGGTCACTAAAGATGAATTCTTTATAAATCCACCCCAGTGTGTGGGACACTTGCATGGACATTAAGTGAGAGCTGGATCTGCTTCTAAAACCTTGCAGTAAAGGATGTAGCAGAGATCAGAGGACAAAAATATTCTGTTCTGTGATATCTTTGCTCTGCTCTTCTGGCATCCCCACAGACCAGAGGAAAGGCAATCTGATAGGAGCAGATGAAATGGGGCTCTGGGGAGGGACAAGAGAAGATGATATCAAGATTTGGATGAGAAGATAGAGTTTTATGGCAATGAAAGGCAATATTCTAGAACAATCACATCAAAAACATCATGAAACCAGGAATTAGCCTTGCTTTTCTGAGACCTCTGGGCAGATCATATACATTCACCCACTCAATGCAGTGCTCTGGGGGTCTGACACAACCACTGGAGTGCTCTTCTAAACATTCTGTGAGTCCACCCTGCTCTGCCTGAGTCTCACCTCATGCCAGGGTTGCTCAGAACTTCCCAGGAAAAGGTCTTATTTGCCATTCAGTATAGCCTCACAAAACTTTCATCATTCAAGCTGAAAACTCCTGTTAGATTTTTCTGCCTCAAGGTGAAAAACAAGGGAATAAAACTATCCATCTATTTCTAAGAAAGAAATGGAAAGAGAAATCATATACTCAGTAGAGACTTCTAGAGATTAATAATTGGACTCTTCCAAGATTTATCCCCTTTAGGCAGGCAAGGATCCCCAAGCCACTTAAAAACCAGGTGACAGCCTGGGAGGAGAAAGGAGAACAGGACCAGACAGCTAAAGGGATGGAGATTTTATAGACAGGGTACTTTAAGTTGATATAGGCAACCCAAAATTACTGCCTTTGAGCTCCTCCTTACCACCTGGAAGTATTTTGAATGCATTTTTGGAGTACCTTTCCCTTGTGAGCCAGTTTGTGGTGGAGTGTTGTTTGAGGTGATCCAGGTATTTGCAAAAGCATAGATTTTGGAGCTGCAGGGTTCCCAAACCCCATCACAAGCTCTGGAGGAGCAGAGCATGGCCTTCCTTACAGCTTCATCATCCAAGCCAGGAGCTTGGNAAAAATTTGCTCTCTGAGATTTTCCAGCCTGTTTCAATGAGAGCTACAGAATAAGCCAAGGAGGTCTTCAGGAGCTCCTTTTTTTCCTCCTGATCCTTATGCAGACCCATGTTAATGCTGTGGGGAAACAGCACCACATGCAGGGTTGTATTAATGTCATGGGAAATGAAAGAAATACGTGTATCAGCACAGAGGGGGCACAGAGCAGGTACTTCCCCTAATCAGCTGACTGTTCAGGAAAAGAAGCAGCAGGGCCATGCCCATGGGATCCACCCTTTCCATCTGCTAGTGGAAAAGCTACTTTTTTAAAGTCAGGGTATCCAGTGAAGTGTGCTCACTCTACCAGTGTNTTTGGAGTACCTTTCCCTTGTGAGCCAGTTTGTGGTGGAGTGTTGTTTGAGGTGATCCAGGTATTTGCAAAAGCATAGATTTTGGAGCTGCAGGGTTCCCAAACCCCATCACAAGCTCTGGAGGAGCAGAGCATGGCCTTCCTTACAGCTTCATCATCCAAGCCAGGAGCTTGGTCCAGTGTGAATTACATCAGCTTGCTGAATTCCTGCAGTGACATAACCAGATAAAGATAGTGGTGACCAACACCCAGTTATCTCATGGAGCTGGGGCTCTAACGGGGCTGAGCCAGGGCTCTCCCCATCACCAGAACACTGACCTCACTGGAAACCTGAGGAACTCCTCACATTTATGCTGGGAGGCTCATTTTGATTTAATCAGTCTGGCATTTTGCCAGCATAAAAATTTGCTCTCTGAGATTTTCCAGCCTGTTTCAATGAGAGCTACAGAATAAGCCAAGGAGGTCTTCAGGAGCTCCTTTTTTTCCTCCTGATCCTTATGCAGACCCATGTTAATGCTGTGGGGAAACAGCACCACATGCAGGGTTGTATTAATGTCATGGGAAATGAAAGAAATACGTGTATCAGCACAGAGGGGGCACAGAGCAGGTACTTCCCCTAATCAGCTGACTGTTCAGGAAAAGAAGCAGCAGGGCCATGCCCATGGGATCCACCCTTTCCATCTGCTAGTGGAAAAGCTACTTTTTTAAAGTCAGGGTATCCAGTGAAGTGTGCTCACTCTACCAGTGTGACTGGGAATTTGTCTGGAGGGAGAAGGNAGGAAAAGCAAAAAAATAAACAAAATCAAAAAACACAATCAGAAGAAATAAAATGACTATTTGGACAATTTGCTCCATCCTTTCTGACCCTGGATTTCTGTATGTATGCTGGGAGAGCCAAGCAGGCAGCAAAGCTCAGCCATGGTATCTCAGTCTCAATATACTGCAATGCCTGTAGGCATTGAAAGCTTTTTATTACATAAGTAAACAAGGTGAATGGATGTTTGGAATCAAAGCTAGTGGCCTCTACACCATGCCAGGACATCTTTCAACTCCATTGCATTACCACTGGTTTCGGCACAATTACTTGCAGAGTAAGAATCTGCTCAGCCTGAGGGAGAGAACCTGATCCCTTGTTTTCATCTGAAAATGTAAACTTTGGGACAAGGATCATTTCCATTTTGCAGAGGCTCAGTTTGACTCTCTCTTTGACCATTCTGTAAAGCAGCATATTACAGGAAAGCCATTTATTAGTCCAAGCCAGGATACTGAATATCAACTTTAAATCATAGTTTAGAATAATAGAATTACAGAATTGCTTAGGTTGGAAGGACCTTTAAGATCCCAGTGTCCAACCATTAACCCAGCACTGCCAAAGCCACCATGAAACCCAGTCTCTAAGCACCACATCTACTGGACTTTAAAATATCTCCAGGGTTGGTGACTCCACTGCTTCCCTGGGCAGCCTGTGCCAGTGTTTCCCCTTGAGCACATCTTTGAGCACATGGGAACAACCTGCTCCTCAGCCTTGAAGATTTCCTTCCTGGTGAATGTCCAGCCTTCCTTAACTCCTTTGCCCTTCAGCTCTTCTTCCAAGGGACTCCATGAATCAGTCTCCTGAAGAGGCCAAAGTCTTCCCTCCAGATGACCAACACAGCAGTTCTGTGGATCTTTCTCCTTACTTCTCTGGGAATCAAATTCTCTATCATTCCATGATCCCTGTGCCCATGAACTCCAACCATGAAGTTGTCTCCTGCACACTCCTCCCACCTTTTCCAGGGAAAAGTCCTAATTCCTGCCTGACTATTCTCAGGTGCTTCCATGGTTTCTAACATATCAATCACCCTCTTATCTCTGCTGCTGCACAAATGTCCATCCCTTCTTTCACTGAGAGAGCAGACCAAAGGACCTCACTAGGTCCTGTCCCTCAAATTTTGGGACGCTGGCCCCAGGCTTGTCTCTAGCAAGCCTGGGTTTATCCCTTCCCCTTCAAATCTAGTTTAAAGCTGTCTCATTGAGCCCTGCTAATTTCTGTGATGCTTTTCCTGTTCTGACACAAGTGTACCCCATCTGCTGCCATCCAGCTCAGTGTCATGTAAGCCAACCCATGATCAAAAACCCCAAAATTCTGCCCATGAAACCAGGCTCAGAGCCAGCTATTGATCTGCTGGCCCTTCCTGTTCCTTCCCTCATCATTCCCTGCAGCTGGAGAGATAGAGGAGAACACTGCCTGTGCTCCTGATCCCTTCTCCTGTTGTCCCAAGCCCCTGAAGCGTCTCTTGATTGTGCTTGAAATTCTTGTCACAAATTTGTCACTTCCTACCTGAAAAATCAGTAATGGATAGAAATCCAACACCCATACCAGGGCAGAAAGCTTTCTGTTCACATCTTTAATCTGAACTCCAGGAAGGCAGCAGACTTCCCTAAGAAATGAGTCTGTTTGGCATAGCAGGCTTCTGAGCCCTTCAGGAGGGACTTTCCTCTGACACTGACCCATTTTCATCAGCTTCTTTTCACAGTCACACTATATATTGAGCTAGAAAACTTGAATTTTCCCAGCAAGAAAGCAAAGAGGGAAGGAACTGGCCAGAGATTTCTGAGACACTTTGGCAGGATCCTTCCTTCCCCACTCCACTGCCTGGCACATAACTCCCTGGATGCCTCAGTGCCCGCTGCACACTCTTCCCTCCTTTCCTGGAAGTGTTGCTTTGTCCTGTGGAAACTCAAATACATATGATAATATGTAAGGAGTTCTTACTAGCTCTTTTTATGAGCACTGTGAAAGATGTCAGATGATTATCTGAGGCTTCCCTGCCAAACCCATCGCTTCAGGGGCACACATGGAGGCTGGAATGAAAGGGAAATCCTATGGCCAAAAGCTCTTGGAGAGAGCAGTCTCTCCTCCCACTTGCAGAGACTGTACTTAAATATTTGTGGTATCATAAATATGCTCTTTAGCGTGTGCACTAATAGATCTCTGGAACACAGCTGGGTTTGGACTCTTGGGCTTGTGAAAAGCAGGGTAAGGAGTGTCCAATGTGTGTGAGGGAGTGTTGGGTGAGTGTCTACTGGGCTCAGGGTCATTCTGTTTGACCCCATCCTGGTACTAAAGCAACCTGCCACCATTACAGCTGTGGGATTTTGAAAATAAAAGTTTTTTATCACTAACCTGGATGACTATAGCATAAACATTACATATATGGAGGAAAAGTTACTACCATGGGGAGAAAACTTGGAAAAACAAAACTTTAATGCCTTATAGGTTATATAGCCACCCATGCATGCATGAAATGAATATAAGAACATATAAAATTGATTATATAAGCGTAGCCCATAATATTCTGCTTACTCTCCATACAGTGATTTTATGCTAAAAGGTGTCACTTACCAAACATGGTGCTAAAGCCTCAATCCAAAGTCTTAATTCCCTTCTCCAGCAGTGTTAAAACCCCTTTGGGAAAGAACTTCTCTTTTCCCCCTGCTGTCTGCTCATGGCTTCAGAGAAATTTCTTCAGTTTCAGAAGCTGAGGTCCTTCCTAAGAAAAGCAGAGTTAAAGACATGCTGAAGGCTTTACCTGTAGTGGTTTGGTGTGTAACAAGACAGCAATCCCTCAGGGCCAGAGGGGTTGAGGTTGTCACAAGGAAAGTTTAAATAGATTTCTGTGCCCTGAACATGAGACCAGTAAGAAGTGATTTCTATTTAAGTAGGTGTTAGGAGGTAGGAAAGAGTGTTAAAATAACAGCCTGTCTCATAAGCCAAGGAAGTGAGATATTGAATCTGTACCCAAACAAAGAGTGAACCTGAGTCACAAGAACACTTTGTATTCCTTGGGCAGCTTTCACTGGAGAATTTCAGACTGCTCCAGAGTGTTTTACCTACCTGGAGAGCCGAGGTAACCACCTGAACTTACACCAAGTGCAGCTTTCCTTGGTGATGTCATGGAGCCAAACAGTCAAGGAGCACAGAGCCTGGGACTGGTTCAGGATGAGTAAGAGGACAGGATTTGGCTCCTTATGCCTTCCTTTCACATCTCTTTTCCCTGGTAAATTAAGCTTTCATTCCACTTTATAGAAGGGTAACTGATGTACAGAGATCCCAGGGAGTTTGTCTAAAGTCACAAATTGAGGAAGGTAATGAAAAAGGACCCAAAAGTTTTGGCTTTGTGTCTAACCCCAAGGAAAACTTAATTTGGCACTGGCAGCTGCTTGATCTTTAGGGCTTCTGCATGAACAGGGAGTAGTTTGGTTAATGAAATAATATCCCAGGCACATATGAAGAGCAATTACTTGCTCTCATATAAACTCTCATGTATTCATCTAGAAAAAATGTTCATGACTCAGTCATCTGGGATGGTCCAGGCTACTCACCCTCCAGCACGAGGCGTAGGCATTGCAGTGGTGAAGTTAAAAAGGAAGACACGTGACCCCAATTACTCACAAGGAGAGGAATTATGATCTCAGATACAGTGGTATAAATCCAAAGTCATTCCCCCCTGAAGTAATTGGCATCATACTGTATTTTCTCTAACATACAGGAAATCAGAATTCAGTCAGTAATCCCAGTTTGTCTGCAGAGCTTTGTTCAGGGAGAGGCTTTGCTCTCCTACAATGGATGTTAAGTGATGGAGAAAAATAAGGCTGAAAAATGTACAAGAAAAAAAAATGTGCCAAGCTTCCCTGTAGCAGGAGCAACAAATTACTACCTAGTTTTAACAGTGTACTTAATAATGATTTCACTTTTTAAATCAAGTTTTCTCCATTTTTAATAAACAATAAAAATGAACCTATATACAGAAAGACTGTCTAGTTGACCTGTATCTCAATTTCCTCTTTTTTGCTCTGGATATCACAAACACTGAGGAAGGAAGGTGTTGACTGTCAGGAAAGGTGAAGAAAATTATGAACTTACTAATTTACTGATGGGCTTTGATATCAAATACAGATCTAGTATTAGGGACATTGCAAGTTCAGAGAAAAGATTAATTAATGTAATGACCACAGTGAACTGTTCATGTGGGACATGGGAAATTGTATGAAAATATTTCCATTGATGCAGAACAAAAGACTTAGGGCTTGAAGAGTGTGGATACTGGATTCAGCACAGCAGGAGATCACATAGAAAAGTATTCTAAATAAACCCTCCATTTATCATTTCTGAGATTTTGATAATTGTAATATTCTCAACTTCATGGTTTCAGTAATTTGGAACTGACAGATGAGAACTTTACCCCTTGGGACTACGGAAAACTTGGCAAGAAATGAACAAGGAAAAGATTCAGTTTGAAACATTATAGGCACCTAGCAAGTTTCCAGCACATCAGACAATCCAGAGTTTTTACAAATATGTGTGCTTTTAACGTTTTCTGAGACCACAGAAGCAGTTCAAACATATGT
This sequence comes from Buphagus erythrorhynchus, assembly GCA_013400855.1. Classification (NCBI taxonomy): domain Eukaryota; kingdom Metazoa; phylum Chordata; class Aves; order Passeriformes; family Sturnidae; genus Buphagus; species Buphagus erythrorhynchus. The sequence continues at coordinate 210,541 of VZTT01021789.1, forward strand.
AAAATTTTATTATTGGCAAATTGTACTGGCAGCATACAGAGGGACACACAGGAGTTATTCCTTAAATCTCTGGATGTGCAGGAGGACAGATGGGGTGCCCCCACAAAGCATCCTGCCTGCCCCTGCTGCTGGCACTGGAGGAACACAACATGCAGCTCCAGTGCATGTAACAGTGCTTTGTGGGCACATATTGAAATTTCTGGCTGGTCACCCGGTTCAGATTCCTTCCTGAAAAGTCTTGGCACAGACATCTTGTTGATACAATTTCTAAGTATACAGAGGACATGCTTGTGCACTAGTAAAGCTACAGATCTTGTGGACTGAGGAAAGCTGATACCTGTATTACATGCATGAATGCAAAGCATGTATATTTACACATGCATACAAGGTAGATGTATTTTATATATGTGGCAGCATGTGTGTAATGGAGTGTAACACAAGGTCTGGGGGTATCATTAGGAGACACTTAAATGAAGGTGGTGAGGAAATTGTTTGCACTGGCACAGCTGAAATACTGGAGCCTTCTGCCTTTTTGCAGAGAGAGATTTGAAATGTTTCTGTGGCAGATCCAAGAATAGTAAAGCCTTTCCCAGCATCAAGTACAGTCAAAGTGATGGTTTGCAGTCGTTTGCTGTGTATAATTAACAACTTTCCATATCTGCATCAGTCAAAACTCCTGCTGTGGAACTAACATGTGTCTGGTATCCCTGGCAGAGAAGTGGCCCCAGGTAGCCCCCAGCCCAGTGCAGCAGGGTGGGGCCAGCTGCTCTGTGATGCTTCATAATCACAACTGTGTCCTGGTCTGGTTTGGGCACCCTGTATGTGCAAAAGTATAGAGCAAAAAATGAAGTCTTTCAATTAAGTAGCCTTTATTACTAAAGTAATGAGTGTTTTTGGAGCAGTTTTATACAATTTCAGTTCAGGGGTGATTTTTAATGAGATGGTAGCCCATCCCTGCACATCTGAGTGTGTCCAGTGTGATCAGCAGAGAAGATGCTGTACACCAGAGCAGCAACATCCACCTCCCACAGTAAGCTCATCTTTCCTCTGAAGAGGCAGTTCTGCTTTTCTTATGGAGAGACACAAGAGCTGCCCTTCAAAGTGCTGCTCTTCCCCTGGGACCCCAATGGGAAGTGGTCACTGGTCCTTTGGCTAAGCAGCAGCATCCAGATCTCTGATCCAGGGAGAAGAAGCTGGACATGTGGCACATTTATGAGATGAAGGGGAATGTGAGGGGGAAACATCTAAAGCATCCTGAGAAACTGAAAGGTATTCTGTCAACACCAAGAATGTGCTGAGAGTTGTGTTTTGGCAGCTGGGAAAAATATAGGACCACACACAATATAGGACCAGTCTTCACAAACATAAGAGATTCTGGTCCTTGAGAAGCTTTAAAGACCCCAGCCAGGACCAAGTCTGCAAGGCTCTGGGCAAGCTAGATCTCTAAAATTGCATAAAGATCACTCTGTAGTCCTATTTTCAAAAGTGTTGATACTGATCTAGCTGCTCTCATCTGAAAGCTAGCTAAAACGCTTCAGTGAGGGTTGTAGGGCTGCAGCAGAGCACTTTGAACTGCATTTTCCTCACTCTTGGTGAATAGAGGAATCTTTAATGAGGTATTTATTTAGTGTGCCAGAGCCAACAGGTCTAGGTAATTTGGAACTGCCAAGGACAAATCACCACGTGTAATGTTAAGACAGTTACTCCAGGGAGGAGAGAGGGAGGGGGGAAGTGCTGTATATTAGCATAACTATCTCCTCACACATCCTCTCTCTTCTTTGCATAATATCCCAGTCTTGTGGGCCCCTGCCAGCAAAATAAAACAATGATCCCAGCCCAGTGGGCCTGTCACTATTGATTTATAAAATACTTACAGCTAGTTGTGTTAAATGTGTCCTTCCATTGCAAGAAGGAATTACTGGGCATACAGTGGTGTAAAATGGCAGAGTTATTATCATGTTGTAGGAGTTACATATAAAGACATCTTCAAAATGCCTTTTTTTAGGCATTTTGACCATTTATGGAAACCCATCTGGAAATAAACGTAGCTGGCCTAATGTATGTAATGAATCTAATGTGCTGTTCTTCCACATTAAGGATAAATCTAATAGGATGATTGAGTGAGGCCAAACTTCTCCAGGAAATTCCTTTATAATACATGATTGAATTATTGTTTTTCTATTAGGGCAGCCAAAACATTCAGTGTTCTTGACAATGCAGGATGTGTGCCGTAACTTTTTTGCCACTAAGCTAGGCATACTGTATCTGGACATGTGCCCAGCTTTTTGAGTATTTCCAGTGGAATGATTTATTTATTTTCCAAAGAAAGGCTACATAAGTTATACAGAACTCAGTAGATTTCTTTTCGGGTCAGACAACAGAACTTGGTGCCTGGCTGCCAAATGAATGAAATCTCAGGAATCCAGGGGCGTTTACAGTAAAGCTGAGATTTTCCTAATGGGTACCTGAAAGTTGTGCTGATGAAACTGCTAAACCTTTTCTCAATAGAAGTTGTGCACCTAACTCCCTTTGCAAATCTCTGTTTCAGGTCTGCATTCAAGCCCCTAATTATCCTGATTTTCAAAAATGTTGGCCTTCCAGCTGCAACTGTGTAATGTAAGAGAAGATGAATGTAGCACATGTGAAAATTTGATTATTTATTTATAAGCCCAAAAATTATTCTAGAAGCCTGACTTCAAATGCTTTTTAAAACCTAGGAGACTCAATGATCTTAAGGGTTTTTTCCAACCTAAATAATTCTATAATTCTGTAATTTGAATGTGGATTGCTTGGTCTTAATTTTTTTGTGGGAAGATATTGTGTATATGTGACACCCACTTGCACTCCCAGGGGTGAGAGCCATAAAATGTGTATCATTATTAGTCCACGTGATGAGAATATACTGTGACTCTAAGACTGTGACTGAAACCCCAAACATGTATGGCTACATCCAAAAGGAGACAGGGAGAAGAACTCTGTATTTTTTCAAACTACAGCTTGGGAAAAGGTGGTGTTTATTAGTGTAGCCTCCTAACCTTGTCTAAAAGATCTCATTGCTCATTTCCTGTAGCAACAGAGCTTCTTCCTTTCTGTCTTCTTAATAGGGGAGAGCAATTATTTTTCTTCTGTGAATAAAATACTTGACACCCCCCCTCCCAAGTAGTCTCAGGTCAAATCAGTCATATACTTGCAGCTGGAAACTATTTTTGGCCTAGGTTTACAGCTCTGTAGAGGATATCCAGATACTTTACCAAATATTTGAGGCACTCAGCCAGGGTGTGGGAGATGGCAGGTTCAAATCTCTCTGGAGAAGTGGATTTGAATCCATCCCCCAGGAGGTAACAATCATCAGCATCTTGCTGTGTTGGCAGTGATGAGTGAGAGAGAATGATTCAAGCAGCCTGAGGTTTGACCAGCTACTTGTCTCACTTGAGGCTTTCCTCAGTTCTTGGGCTGTAGGGAAGGTGGGATGGGGTACCAAACTGAGCAGGGGCCTCGGTTTTACCTTGCAGACTAAACCAAGCCACTTTTACACTCAACAATCATCTGTCCCAGTCATGCAGAGGTGAGGCTGGGCTCACTTTCACCCCTTCCCATCTCCCAGAGAAACCAGTGTTTGATTGCTGAGTTTGATTTCTTTTTAATCCTCCTTAAACTGAAACTCAGAGGTTATCTGCCACCGAGCCAGGATCCTTACTCATCCTGGCAGAGATCAGGTTCTAACCTCTGGGACATCAAATAAAAGCAAGGAGAGGAGTAATATTGTTAGTAACAGAGAGTGAAAGACACTCAAGTGGGTAAAACTGGAGTGACCCAGTACCTGCTCTGTGCTGGATATCTCCTGGTGATATTTCTCTTCATGTCCCCCACAGCCTTGCTCCTCAAGTGTATCTTGAGTTAAGCAGCTCCCCAGGTTAACCCATACTTTTTGTGCAGGATTCCTAAGCTAGCCGAGTGTTTATCATCCTTGAGGAATCTCGCCTGTGGAGGTTTGATTAATTTTTTTCATACACATATAAACAGATTCAAGATGTTCTTGCTCAGCCAGAGGATAAAGGTTTCTCCTGCTATCTGAGTTCTCCATCAGAAAAACAGTCAGTCCCAATGTGCCAAGATTCTCCCAAAGGCATTATTGCCGTCATCTGCGTTTGCTAGCGCAGCCTTGCAGGCATCCTGGAAAACAAGGACAGTGTTTTCCCAGCATGAACTCTGAATTCTGGATAGTCCCAGGTCTGAACTGCTTCTTACATGTACCTAGAGCCAGGAGAGCTCTCTGAGAAGACCTGGAGATCTCATCCACACTGCAGAAGCAACGGTGGTCAGCTTTGAACAGTGTCCCAGCCTCTCCAAAGCAGAAGTTTTAAACCTGTGATTCCAGTTTGGACAAGTGCAGAGCATGACCTAAACCTTCTTAGTTCACTCAAGAGTCTTCCCTGTCCCTCCTAAGTTGCCAAATCACGCTGCCAAATATTACTCAACTGCTGATGTGGGTTTGCAGTGCCTGTGCCACGTGTGAGTGGATGTTAAAGAGAGTCATGATCATTAGAGAATCCACATTTGCTATAAAAAATCACTACAAAATCACTGAAACCTCGTCAGAGGATGGGGCCACATGCACCCACAGAGAGCTCCCTAGGATGCTCCAGACCCACTTGCCCTTTCCTCCAAGGCAGAGGGCAGGCTGTGTGTCCAGCACAAGTCCAACCAAACTCTAAGCAGTCTCTAAGTGATTTCACTGATCTTAAATGAAGAAAAGATTATTTCATTTAGGATTCAAAAAAGTGAAAAATTTCCACCATTCCACCCTTTCTTGCCAAACCCCAAATATTTAAATTGAATGCAACTGGACCAAAACAACCCAACCAAAACTGAGTATTTTGATTATTTGGGATCTCAGCCTTCTTACTGAGAAATAAGGTGACAGAAAGTGGAAAAGAAAGTACATTTTAGAAAATTCTTGACCCCAGTGCTACAGCGTTGCCCTTGTGTCAGTGTCCTAACAGGGTGAAAGTCTCTTCTGACAAATTCTGTTTAATTCTTTGTGGGAGATGCCTGCCTACTCAGTCTAGTATAATTTGACTTTTTATCTCATTTATAGTCTAATCATAAGCACAGCTGTATTCCAAGCTGGCAGCACAAACATCCAGGTTCATGATCTCTGCTTTCTTCTCCTCTTTTATTTTTCCTTCTAATTTACATGCATGCACATCCACATTTCACATATACCCAATGATACCAGGTTTTGAATTCCTCCCCCCTCATTTGCTATCTCAGATGATTGTGCAAACTAGAATTCTTAGTTCTGAAAGACCAGATCTTGTCAAAGCTCTCCTCTGCACCACTTTCTACTGACATGTTTTCATTTTAACAAAAAAAAAATGCCAGGGATTCCCTGTAGCATGTTTCCAGCTTTCCAGAAAACTCTGGGGAAGGAGCTTGTTCACTGATTGCTACAGCTACACAATGTCATAAAATGTCATTAATAATATATTTGCTTTATTAGGCAGAATAATATGAATTATTCCCTCATAAATTTTTACAGTAACTCCTCCCTACACAGGGCTCTGGTTGACAAGAATTGTAGGTCTAATTATTGGAACATGTGCTTTAATGTGTTTTAATGTCATGTTTTCCTTTAATTGTATTATATTGTAAGCCTGCTCTAGAAATAACACTATTAAAGTTCCCTTTCAAAACAAAGATCAATCAAAGAGACAAGCAATTATTTCATTATCCTTAAGAAGCTCATAACATAATGAAAGGAATGTTAAAAATAAACTAAATGGGTGTGCTTGATTGAAAGAATAGATCGGTCCCACTGACTTTTCTCAGAGAGTAAAAAATTATCCAGGATTACACTTTCACAGCTTTGAGTAAATTAAGGATTCTCTGTTTCTAATAATTAAATAGGGAAGACCTTCTTCGATAATAACCTAAGAATGAAATTAGCAACAGCTGTATCTGAGGAGACACAAAGACTCAGGATGAAAAGCCAAAACTGCACTTGTGAGGACAGGTGGGATTAGGTGATGCTTGGGTTGGCTGAGTCCTCTCCAGCCTGGCTTGGAGGAGGCTCCATGTGTGACTCCACAACTTCCCTGCTGGTGAGCCCTGGAACACTCTTGAAGGGAATTTTCAAAGCTTCATGGGCCTTCTTTGATATTTTTTTTCAACTTTTTGTAATATTGGAGCCTTTCAGAAGCTCAGATACTGAAGGTAGAAGCAATGTTGAGAGACATCAGAGAAAAACGTTCTGTAACAGAAAAGTTTTCCCAAGAAACTGTAAGAAGAAGAAGCTGAGCAGGTAGGATATGGGTTAAGGGAGGAGCTTGTCTCTCTCTCTATCCAAATCTGACTCCTCTGGCCTTTAGTCTAAAATAGGCAGCACCTGGTACCCACGAGGCAGCCTGGCTGCAGAAGGTGAAGGCAGCTTTGGGACATTTGTCAAGTGTAGCACTGGGACCAAATGGACTGCAGCATGGAAGACAAAGCTTGAAAGATCCAGAAAGAGCAAATTTCTCCTTTCACAGGCAGAGCAAAATGCCTTTCTTCTGTCTGCTTTCCTCAGTGGAAGGGGAAAACCAGAGGGAGGACGAGGGATCTCAATTCAGCACCCCTGGGCAGGCCAGGTGAGCATCACTGCACTGCCCTGTGCTCCCTGCCCAGCAGCCCTGCAGGACAGGGCAGCCACCAGAGCAGTTTCCATGGGCTCACTGAGCAAGCTGTGCTGGGAGCAGCTCTTTGGACATCAGCTCTTCCTACACAGCCATCTCCACCAACACCACCCTCCCAGGGAGGATGTGTTTTTACTCTTTGCAGCAGAATTGGGCTGGCAGTGCCTTCCTGTTGTTGGTTGGACCTGAGCTTGAGGCTGGAAATAGTCCAGCCAATGCTGCTTACACTGAAAAGGATTAACTAAATTCCTGCTCAGGATTCTTTCAGCTCCCGTTGTTCCCATTCTCCTGAGCAAGGGGAGGAGCAAGAGCAGCTGCAGGTGGCCATGGCACCAGGTGTGGGAACAGGTGACATCCCAGCATCCAGGGCTTTGTTTGTCACACTGGCAGCAATGATAAGGGCTTCAGCATGACTAAACTGTGTCCTGACTTCCAGAAAGAAAATCTCTCTTGGCATCACTGCATCCTAGCATGGCACCATCATTGGTTTAACCAGTTTCTCAATCCATATAACCAGTTCATCCTGTGTGCCTCCTGTGTGTGCACCAGTGTTTATTAGAGTATACTCTCATGTTTTGTGCTTGCTGAAGAAAAGTCTCTGCCTAACACTTTTCATCCTTTCTTTTGCTGTTTCTTTCTCTGGGGGGGGGGTCTTGCTATGGCAATTTCTTTCACATGTTGAGACTGTTGTTTTTCTAACACAAAACACTATACATTTCAAAAGCTTAGTAGGAAAGAGATATTTCTAAGTCATGTTTCTTGCCAGAGGAGTAGTGAACACTAGATGTTGGCTGTAGACAGTGGTAGACTTGGGATTTGGTAGTTAACCAGTAAAAATATTAAAACAGGCAAAGTCTGTCATCATGTAAGAGACAGCTTTCAACTTTACTAAATGTCTTTCTACTTACAAAGTTAATGGAAACCAGTCACAATGATAAAATCTGTGATTGTCTTAAATAGAAAGAATTCTTAGTTCCTTGTGGTAGAAAGAAGACTGGAATTTAAATTCTTGGGCTTTCCCTCCTCATTTTTAATTCCTTTCATTTGATTAAAAGAAAGTTTTTTAAATGAACAGGCCATGCAGGAAGAAAAGAGAAACATACATCTTAGCAAGATAAAACCCCAACCCTTAAAAAAAAATACCCAAACCGTGCAATTATGAGAAATCCAACAGCCCCAAAACATGTGGACCCAGAGCAGATAGAGAAGGTAAACAAAACCTTGGGCAAAAATGGGCAAATGCAGAAATGTTAGTGGAGAGTGCCTGATAAAAACATGACAGGAGAAACCACCATGCAAACCACTTGGAGCTCAGGAAAAGAAACAGCAACGGGGCAGAGATGGGAGCTGCAGATAACAACGTGTGGAAAATTTCTGAGAGAAAGCAAGGAGCAAAATAAGGACAAAGAGAAATCTAAGAGATTCAGATATGCTGAAATGCCAACAGAGTAGAGAAAATCATGAGGGAAGAAATAGTGAGCACATGGAGTTGAGAAGCTGTGGTAGCTCTGGAGAACCTCCCCAGCCACTGAATATTGTGAAAGGAGGAAAATCACCCCAGATCTTCTGCCTCAGCTTGAACACCTCTGCCCGAAGGAGGAGGTTCTGCTATGGCATAATGCTGCTGATGCAGCCTTGCTACAGGCCAGGTCTGGAAGAAAACCTCAGCTCCTGCTCTCACTTTGTGAGACAAGCTGTTCTTTCAGCTCTTGGAGCCTGATGCAGCACAATTTGGGCTCTGAGACAACAGCAATGGCCCAAATAACAAATAGCAGAGTATAGTCTAAGTCTCACAGCATCAAAACTGAATGTACTGACTGCTGTTAGCCTAGGAATGATAATATTGGCCCCTGCATGGAAGCCAAAATGTGAAGTCAGCTGGTGCTCACTGCAGATTTTTTGTCTGCCCTCTGGAATAGTCTTTTAGAGTGATGAAAGGGGAAGTAATATTTTCTAGCCTATGAAAACTTCTATTGTAAAAATGGTCTAATCTGGTCTGTGCTAGAATGAAGCCATGATTCCCTGATGTTTTACATTAACAGAGAGAGGCTCTCATCACAGCACACATTACCCCAGTGACACCTGCCTGTTCAGTCCTGCTGCTGAGGTCAGCTCTCCCATATCCCAGCTGGGTCACCACAAGGTTCTTCTGTCTTAATTTGATGTACTGGATGCTTTTTGTAGAGGAACTTGAAGGATCTGGAATCTAACCCAAGTCAATGACCAAGGAGGCTGGAATTAATCTCTGAGAGCTTTGCCAGTGTGATTTAACAACAAGGTAACTAACAGGTTATCAACTAGGGACATGTTTTCATCTGTGGAGAAATACAGTCTCCAGTGAGTGAGAGTGTGAGAAACTCCAGGGGATGATTCATGCCACCCTGAAGCAGGTACCTACAACAGGTGAGTCAGGGTGCATGGTTGCTTCTCTCTTGCTCCGTGGACCAGAGCAGCAACCTCAGGATTTGTTTAGCTTTAAACATCCAGCTCTCACATGGCTCATGTTTAATTAGAAAAATCCACCCAGAGGACTTTGACATGTTTGGGTCAGGCCCTACAAGGACATGTGCATTTAGAACTAAAATTTGTTGGGAAAAAAAAAAAAATCAGTTAAGCCCTTTTATTTGGAGAAATGTCTATATTGCTGCTTGTCCAAATTAAAAACTTCTTCTTTTGGTCAGGGTAAGGGACCTATGTTGGTTCTAACAGTACCTGAGGAAGATTTCTCAGTGCAGGCTAGAATTGTTATCAAAATGAAGAAAACACCCCAACCACAAGAACTGAAAGATGCTGCAGTGATAATTGTTCCTGTTGGAAGAATCTGAGCTTCATCTGAGAGGCCAAAAGAGCATCTGAAAGCCAAAGACACAAACCTGTCAAAATGATATTCACCAAACCTGTGACTCGTCCTTGTCTCTCCTCTTCCTGATGCTGTCCTGCATTGAACTGAGCTGTGTCTTAGCAATGTTAATGTTAAAATATGCTGGTTACCTGTGCAAAAGTTTAATTTGACTTTAAAAAATACCTCAGCAAATGGTCAAGTGTAGCTGGCACACATTTATGCTGCAACATAACGCTTAGATGATTCCTCTTAAATGTTTAAATTTAGTAATTCCAGGCAATTTTGAGAAATATTGATAGTTTTACTAGTTTTTAGTAGTAATGGACAGTACATAATTACTAAAGATGTAATATTTTTACACCTGCGTTCTTTTATTATAGTGTTACTCCTGTGCAAAATTAAATGTCAGCAAGAGAAGAGTTATTCTAAAATGCAATTTAAAATAAATGTATTATTACACTGAGGAGTAATATGGTGATTTAATATGGTGACTAGTCACACCTGAATAACTAAAGAGTTTGTTTTTACAGGAAAGCACTAAGTTTACCAAGGCAAAGGAAAAGTATTTTATTACAAATAGATTATCTTGGTGCTTTCACTCAGTTTGGTGCAAAACTTCATGTAGAAGCTGGGATTTGACAACAGTGTAGCTGGGGAAAAAAACCTGTTAAAAAAGGAAAACCAAGTAAAAGTTATCAAAGCAAGGTCACTAAACACAAGGTGCTGTGGAAGAGAGCAGCCAAGGACCTTCCTCCACAGCTGTGGGTCCATGCTCTGCACTAAAACCCCACAGGAGTCACTGCAGCAGCAGGATCAGGGCACCCCTCCTTCTCTGGGGTGAGACAGGCAGCTCTTCAGGGCCAGAGCATCTCCACCATGGCCAGTAGGCATTGGACTAATGGCTAAAAGCCATTATTCTCCACCCACTGTCATTTATAGGGCTGGAGAATTTATGACAGCTCATCTTTTAAATTCTGTTCAACCCAGGAACACCAGGTGCTGAATGAATGCAAAGAAGAATGTTGTATTTTTTTCATCTAGAAATTTCTAGAAGGAACATAATTTGCTGACACTGTAAATTAAAAAAATCTGTTCGGTGAGTATGTGGTTAATTGGAGTTAATTGCAATGCTGAAGTTCTTATTCTGACTGGGAAAGGTTCAGTTTTATTTGTGGGTCTTCCTAGGGCTGGAAATCAAGTTTGTCCACAAATATGTCCACTGTGGCCTCTTTATGAGGAGAGAGGTGTGAGAGGCTGCACGACTGAACCACAGATTAGAATGTGTCATTTATATCATCCTCCTTTTTTTTCTTGTTTTTCCTACTTCAACAGCATGGAAACTATGTAGGAGGTTTTGGGGAACCTCAGCCCAATAAACAGCAGAAAAATTCTGGATGTCTTTCAGGGTAAAACAACAGTGGGCATCTTCATTCTACAGAAAATTGTTCTGCTTTCTCCTGAAATGGCCTCTCTAATTTTTTATAACTTCTTTATTTTCCATCAGTGCAATTTCCCTTTGCTGATTTCTTGCATCAGACTATTCACTAGATAGGAGGATGTAAAAGAGAATTAAAAAATAAAGAAAAAATAAGGATCTGTTCCCAAAGACAGTGAGAACAATGGGAGTCAAAGAAACTGGCACTGACAAAGATTTTATTTCCCTCAGGAGGGTAAGAATGATCTTAGCCAAAATTTTATAAAACAAAGATTCCAGTAATAAGTCCAGCACAGCAGTACATAAACTGGCATCACATTTAGATTCTTCCTTCCTTGCTAATAGTGGCACACACCTCAGGTTATACTTGATGAGTGAAGTAAAAGTTGTCATTATTGTAATAACTGCATACAGCATGGTCTTTAATCTTGCTATGGGATTTTAGGCTGGCTACTGTACATATTGCTTCTGACTGCTAAAAGCTGAGGGTAACCCCTAAAAAAAGATAAAATCTCTCTCTTTTTTTGACTTTGGAAATTACAAACAGAAGAGCCTGTGATGTAGAGACACACACAGAGGGAAATGATCTGAGACAGGCTTTAATAAGCTAAATAGGTTCATCCTAATGTAGATTCATGTCTTCATTAATTTAGTGGATGATTTTCAGAAGAGTGAGCTTCTCTTCCTCTGGAGTAGGCAAAACGCAGCTAAACTCACTCCCTGCTGATTTGCTATGGGTAAAAACCATCTAGAAATCACTTAATCTGAAAGCAAAAATCCTCTTAGGTATTTTTCCAAATGCTTCCTTGAGTAGGCTAAGCATAGGCAAGTGTGTATGGGAGATGATGGTTTAGCTGAAGAATTTCCTGCAGTCCCAGCCCTGCATCTCTGCCCCTCAGCTGCACACCAGGGCTCTCCCTCCCCTGGCTCTGCAAGGAGCACTGGCTGTGTGTGCTCCAAGGAACTTAGGGCTGGAGCTCAGATTCAACACATCAAGTTAGAGCTGGAGAGGGGCTTGGAACACAAACCCTGTGAGGAATGGCTGAGGGAGCTGGGGGTGTTCAGCCTGGAGAAAAGGACACTCAGGGGTGACCTTGTCACTCTCTACAGCTCCCTGAAAGGTGGCTATAGAAAGGGGGGGTGGTCTCCTTCTCCAGGCAGCACTGACAGAAGGAGAGGACACAGTCTCAAGCTGCACCAAGGGAAATATAGGTTGGATATTAGGAAAAAAAATTTACTGAAAGAGTGATAAAGTACTGGAATTGTCTGCCCGGGGACATGGTGGAGTCACCACCCTTGGTTGTTTTAAAAAAAGACTGGATGTGGCACTCAGTGCCATGGTCTATTTGAGGTGTTAGGGCATGGGTTGGACTCGATGGTCTTGGAGGTCTCACCCTCTTGAGTGATTTCATGTTTCTGTGAAATCTCATGAGAGGGAGCTGTCACATGGGGTCAGATAAAAGAAAAAGCAGCACTCAAGAAGCAGGTGTGTCTCAGGCACCAAAGAACCTCTCCTGAGGAGCTGACTGAATGGGAAGAACACCCCTGTTTCCATCCCACTGCTCCACAGTGCCCATTCAGCAATAGCAAGCCCCCACGTGCCAGCTGCTCCTGTGGCATGCAGAACAATACAGGGAGGGAACAAGAGCTCCAGCCCAATCCACCACCCCAGCATCCTGTGTGCAGTGCAGGATCTGCTGCAGCTGTGGATGGAGAATCAGAGTTGTACAAAACTGGTTAAAAAAACCCCAAACCTTAGTCTAGTATGGCAATAATACACATTGGCTAAGGGAAATTTAATGCAAAATTACAGTTGGCTTGGATGTTTTTATCTTCTCTGGAACCATTCAGATTTGGGGAAATGGCTGCCTCTGCACTGCAATAGCTTTAGGGTGGCTGTTGGGTTTGTTGAGAGTTTGTGGTCAGGAAGGTTTTGTTTGCAGGTGCTGTGCCATAGGTCTGAATGGAATTCTCTGAATGGGGTATTTCATTCTCCTTATTGCACTTTGAGCACAGAAAGTACTCCAAACCATATGAATTCACTTAAATAAACAGGTCCTGTATCTCAGTGGCAATCTAAGTGCTACAAACTCTGTTGCTTAAAAGCAGCCTAACTCTGACATACTTGCTTTTGGGAAGCTGGATTTCAAAATTGGTTTCAACTTATAAGTACTAAATATTGCTCTTGCAATTAAACCCTCTTTCTTTCTTTCTTTCCTTTCTTTTTTTTCTTCTCTCAATGCTTTTTAAAATATCCCCTCATTAAAAGCTGTCACATTTTAGTGTTGATTACCCATGCAGCTTGTAACTGGTATTTTTATTATTTTGTTTCATGGTTTTAACAGGATGCTGGACATCTACATTTGGAGGCTTGCTAAAAACCTACAATTTTCTATTTGATTGGCAGGACCTTTTTTTCTGATTTCTTATTCACTGAAAATGACCAAAAATAATTTAGCTGCAGTACTTTCCTACAGTGAGATAAAGATATTTTTCTGTGCAGTGCATACTCATATGATGGTCTTTGCTACATGACAGTAAAGCAAAGATCTTTGCTGGGATCTGATATGGGAATCTACATGAGATGATTTATGCTTTGTTCTCATTTGATCAGGTTAAGGACTTTTTACCCTTTAGTGGCTCATTTGTGTCTGGAATCCCTGCATCTGTTGGCAGTAATGTTGGTGCCATGGATTAAATGGTGAATTAGTATCAGGCTTTAGTAGTGAAGAATGAGACTTTCTTTCTCCCCTTACAGTCTTTAAGTGGTGTTACTGGTCCAAATCCATTAATGGTTTTGCTACCATCCTCCAGCAATGTGGGAAAAGAAAAGACAAAGGCTATTCATGTCAACAAGAGATTGGGAGGGGTGAGCAGAACAAAACCAAACCAGGCTTTCATAATCAAAGAAATGTCTCTGTCCTTATACAGTGTAAACCAGGATAAAAAAATGAAATGCATTTAGGATTCCCCAATAATAAATATGCCTGTAGTGTGAAAAACAGCATCAACAACACAGAGATAACTGGCATGCTATTTTAACTGCATATTTGAGTTGAAAAGTTTTGAGAACTCACCAAAAAACCTCCTAGTCTGAGACAGAGCTTGTGTTCACACTGCCACATGATGGATGCCTAATGGTTTCCTCCAGACAACCAATCTTAAAATATCTTAGACCTCATTGTGTTGTTGGTGTTTATAGTTTCTACTGTAGTCAAGCCTAAGAGCCAAGGGCCACAACTGTGCTGGGAATGGCAGAAAGAGAGAAAAAAACAGTGATAAAAACCTCCAGGTCCTGCAGTCTTAGCAAAACCTCCTCTGTCACCTGTTCTTTGCTCTAGCTGATGGTTTGTGTTTGCTCCAGCCCAGCTCTTCAGTGAAACCTCTCTGAGATAAGAACAGCTTGTTGCTGACACGTCTGTGTGTCACTGGCTTTTAAAGGGTTGTGGAATGAATAAACAGCAATACACTGAGTAGAGTTTTGTATGGGCCTGTTTGGGTTTTGGGGGGTTTGAATGGTTTTTTTTTTTTTTGGAGAGGGAATAGACTCCAATGGCTTTTGGAGTATTTACACTCAGCTGAGTTTTTTTTGAATCCACAAAATACAAGCCATAATAACCAATAAATTATATCTTCTGTGCTGTTGTGTAATTCCATTGTAATTCTCTGGAATTCTATTGAAATTCTTCTTGGAGTTGCCTCTGTCCTTTGCTGGATCTGGCCAAGGAATTGAATGTGGGCTAGTAAGGAGCTAGGATGGAACATGTCCATTCACTCTATTGTGATTCCAGGCAGCCAGCTTCTTTTTAAATGTCTCTCTTAAAGCCTGTGGCTCTTGAATGAACCAGCACCAGAGTCAAGGAGGGCACTAGAAGCCAGTTCACCTTCTGCTGCCTGACTTGTGAAAAATATTTACATAGACCATAGGATCATCAAGGTTGGAAAGGACCTTCAAATCATCCAGGGTCCAACCATCCACCCAGCACTGCCACTACATCCCCTAAACCACAAAGCCTCCCCTGGCCCCTGGAGCTGCAGGTTATGAGGAGGAGGTTGAGATCCACTGGGAAGGGGATGTGTTCACTCTGTTCCCATCACCCTGCTTTCATCTGGCTACTCCAGGCAGTGGTTGCTTTACTCAAAAACTCTCCACTTCTCCCTGAGCAGCACTGACAACCCCAGTGCCAGGGTTAGGAGCACCAGCACCACTCTTCCCTCAGCACAGCTGCAGTGAAATACACTCCTTTAAAAACGTGGTGCAGGCACATCTTATCCCAGTACTTGAAAAAGCAAGGCAGAGAAATCCCTTTGCTGACTCTAACCTGAGGCCAGTGCTTGTTTTGGTGCTGTGAGTTGTGTGGCACATCAGTCCCTTGGGGTAATGTCTTGCATGAAGCCCCATCCCTGCTCCTGGCATGGCCAGCCCCACCTCCTGAGCTCTCCTCTGCCTGATTCATGTGGCAAACTTCAGCCTAAGTTGCTCTCACCAGATTTTTGCTGCCTGATTCTGCCCCTGCCCATTCTGTCTTTTGCTAAAACTGCCTATGAGTCGCTCAAACCCACAGAGTCTTTTTCGTTTCTTCACTCAACCCTGTCATGATCGATTGTTTCAGCTACTTTGACTTTTCTGTGGAACGTGTGCCAGTTTTACTTCCAAGAATGCAACATCACCAACATTTTTCAATTATTCAGATAGGTTTTAGGCTGTCATCGTCTCCATCTCCCTGGAAGGAACTACTCACACTTGCCCTACCTCTGGTCCTGCTGACATTAATGTGATGACACTGACTCTGCAGAGGTTACTTCCAATTCCAGCAGGAAGGAGACAGTAGGATCCATCCCTGCTATACTGCCTCTCCTGCCATGTGGAGCAACGCTGAGCTGCTCAGTGCATCTGGTTTCAAAATAAAACCCTCTACAACAGACAAATATGTTAAACCTTTGAAAGTCTTTTTTCCAGGTTTCAACAACATTCTCTTCAGAAACGAGCACTTAATGGAGTTCATTTAAGGTTGTTGAAGCCACAACTTGCTGTCAGCACTATTTACCACTTCAGTGGCTCAGCTAGAGCCTCAGCTGTTGTGAGCCAGTTCAGTGCTAATAACGGAGTCCTCCTGATTTACATCAGCTGAAAATCTGACCGAGCTTCTGCCAGGCTGACAGCCCTCCTCTGCTGGGTTCCAGTAGCTGTTTACACGCTCACTCAGTGCAGACAGTAGTAAAAGCAGTTTTTCTTCTGACACTCCTGCCTGTGCCCTATTTTTAATGTAGAACCAAACACGTGTGGCAGATGCTCCAGTGTGGTGTCCTCTATTGACTGGGCACTTGAGCTGGGCAGACACCAGGATTGGCTTTCACAGCCCTGGAATGCAGCTGGAGCAGTTCATCAGTGGTGCCTTGTATTCCTCTCTCAAGGGCTGCATTCAGGGTCTCTTCTGCCCAGTCCTTTGGGAACTGATCAAGCAAATCTCCATCTCTCACTGCAATCCCCACTCCTGCACTCCTTGGCTTTGCTCGTCTGTGCTGAGAGGAGGGACCTTCATTTTTTCAATCATTACTTTTTAATTCTATTTTCCAGGAAGAACAGCTCAGTTCCTTTACATCCATTTGGCTTCTTTCTCACTGCTGCTGTAATTTCCACTCCTGCTCCCAAATTAAAGAGCCACAGATCTTGCCAAAGCCATGGCACTGGCCCATTTCCAGCTATGCAGGTTGAAATTACCAACATTTTTTTTTTTACTCCAAGCCTTTTATCCTCTTCCAGGGTTCTGCCCTGGCTAATGCTGTGTCTGAAGCCTGTAAAAAAACTGTATCATCAACTTACAGAGCCAAAGCCCTGCAAAATGGCAGCCATCTGCTTCATGGCAAACTGGCAGTGCCCAGTAAGCTGAGAAGTGAATGATTTTAGGGAATAAAACCACAATGCATTCTGTCATTTATTTCAATAGTAACATTAATTTTATTCTCTTTCCCCCCAAAGAAATTTGCTGAGAGCCATCATGGGAGGTTTTGACCCTCTGAGTTATTAGGTTGATAAAATGTCAGTTTACAGCTCCTGCAGAAGCCCAGCTTTTTTTAACAGCAGGGAATGACTGCTCGCAGGCAGATCCAGACATCCTCTCTTGGAAGGTTCCGAGGGAATGCTAATTTCCTGTTAGCTCATCCCCATTATTTAGTAGGTGGAGAATGGTGGCATCACCCGGGGTGTTGTGCTGAGGGGCTGGGCTGGAGCAGAGGGCACTGAGCTCAGGGACACCACACCAGGGGAACTCGGAGCTGTCATCTGGAGGGAGGGCTAAAAACTGGCCTGGGGGCCAGCTCAGCTCTTGGGGTGGAGAAACCAGGATGCAAAGGGGTGGGGAGATTTGTTAATCCACCACATGGACTCAAATCAAAAAGCTGAGAGGCAATTTTTTCAGACTGCCAATACCAAAATGTTTTAAAGAGAAAAGAGTGAAATCCACAAATGTGTATGATTAGCTTAATAATTAGAGCATTGCATTTGTGGCTCTGCCTTAATTTCCCTTCTGAAGGATGCATTTTTACCATTTTGAAAGATACCTCTCTCAAAAAAAAAAACAACAAAACAAAACTCTTTTAAAAACAAATATCTAAGATTTTCTTTTGATTACATGCTTCCCTCAGATGGAGCTTTAAAGAGAAGTGTTGTATATGACATGAAAAAACTGTGAGAGCTGACAACAGTAAATCTTGCTCAGAAGAGCTGCTACCACCACATCATTTGTGATTTCTGAATTTAATTTTAATGTACAGATCTCACATTTTTGTGTCAGTTTTTAAGGGCATATCAGAATATATTGTGCTCCAGCACTGTATACTAATGGATTCCTGCCTCCCTCCAGGAAAAATGGAATATTTCTTCTTTGAGCTTTCATGCACTCTTCTGCCAAGTCAAAGCAGAAAGGAAAAACTGTGTACAATGTTTTATTAGGCCAAATGTCAATTTGTTTTTCTGAAATCTTTACCAATCTCCCTGGCATTTAATATTAAAAAAAAAAAAAAAAAAGGAAGAAAAATAATAAAGCTTTCATTTCAGTCCACAGTGCCTGAGACATCCAACAGGCCATGGTACATGGAGCTACATTTCTCTCTTTTAGAGAAAGGGGAGGCAGTGAAAGATGCTGGAGAAGGTGGACAGCATCTGGGTAAAAAGGAAAGGTATAGAATCACATTGTAGTTTTGAGCCTTTTAAGCCAGCTTTCATTAATTTCTGCTGAATCTGGCTCAAGACAGTGCACCTCCCATTTGGTCAGATCTTGGTCTTTCCCTCGAAAGATGAGTTTTTTCCATGTATAAAAAGATTTCAATTTCTACCTCACTTAGAAACCTTCCCACATTTCCAGCTCACTAGACAACACAGCATGAATGTAAGGTGAACCTTTTTACATATTAGCATTTTTTGGTACTTGATATTTGAAACAAATCAGCACAGGCACCTTGGCCAGCCAGGAAAGCCCAGCTGAGCCAGGTATTCCATCTGACATAAGAGCTCAAGAGTTTGTAAACTTCATTTCCAATGCAGGGGCCACTGTTTGATCACCCCACTGAGAGATGCTTCCCTCTCTTGAATCCCTGGCTCTCCAGGTAGTCCCTTTGATAAAAGAGACACAGAAACAGGTTTGCTTTTTTGCTTCCTGAGGGTTGTGGAGAGACTTGGATAAGCAATGCTCCTAAGTATTTAACAGAAGAACTAGCATCTAATCCAGATTTGGTTTAGACAGGGACAGCTCTGTGCCCACAGCTACCTGTCAGCAGGATTTGTGTCATATTAGGAGATGTCCAGCGAGGCTCAGAAGTATCAGCTGCAGATTTAAGTGACTTCTATGAGTTGTAACTCTTTTGTATTTTCTGTTACACCATTTTTGAGCAGGAAAAGGAGCCTGGATTTTAGTTAAAATGTCTTTACTGCAGAGGCTCAGTTTGTTAGCAGCCTCTGGGATCACCTTTGTCCACTGGGTATTACAAAGGGATTCAGTTTGGGACCTTAGCCCGTGTCAGGGTGTGAGGGAAACAGAATTCATACGTTTTCACCATGAGCGTGACACAGACTTTTTGCATTAATGCCAGGCCCAGATAGTGGATTCTCCCCAAAACACCATTGGGCATGAGGTGCTCTGAAAATGTGCTCCATTGCCTACCAGACCTAAGTGCTGCATCCCTGTTGGGACTGTGAATTGCTGCTGCTGGAACAGTCCTTTCCTCTGACCCTGGAAAATGAGGTGTTGACTTCTGCTCTCAAGGGGGCTCTGAGGCATCTCTGACAGAAAACAGAATAGGACAGAAAATAATGAAAAATAGTGAGTCTATTCACTTGCCCAAGAGTTATTCTTCCTGATGCATAGGAACATTTTTTTTCCATTCAGCTCCAGTTAAAAGTCCACAGGACTCTTGCACTGAAATCCCAAAGAAACCTGATGTCATGGATCATCTAATTAATTCTTTTCCAGGGCTGTAAAAGCAATAACTCATCAGAGGGAGGTTAGAGGTACTTGAAAGTAAGATTCACCCTGTTTCTCCATCTCTGCTGCCTCCCCCTTCCTCCTGCCCCTCTAAATGTGAGAAAGGTGCCAGGTCCCTACAGACCTGGTCTAAAATCAGCCCCCAGCCTGCAGGGAAGGCAGGGGCAGACACCTCTCTGCAGCTGAGGAACTTCCCTTGGTAGCACAGACCCAGCCTAACTGGAGAAGGAAGTTTTTCAGAGAGCTAGAAGGAATATACATCCATGACAACACAAGCAAGTATCCACAACTTTTCCTTTGAAACAGCACAAAAATGTGTCCAAAAGATGGAGGTGCTCCTTTGCATAATGCTCTACCTTTCTGAAATTATTTCACCCAAAAGTACAACTCCCAACAAAGAGCTTTTTGCCCAACTCAGATCTTTTCCATCTGCTGTGGTCTGTACAGGATCCATTCATATTTGAGCCTTCCTGGCTATTAGCCCAATGAAGTGATCTGGCTAGGATAAAAGAAAATGGTGAATTTATATTTCCCACTTCTGGCATTCTCACTCTCTTCTATATTTTTAGTAATAATCCTGTTTACAGAAGAGAGTATCCTAAGGAGTATTTTAGACAAAAAGAATAGCCATAGGCAAAAAGTTGACTTGAAGTATATTTCAGCAGATATTTAAATTCTAGTTAGCTCAAAATTTTCTCATAAGATATCTGCTTTTCTCTATGCAGGGGAGGAAGGGATCATTTGAGGAAAAAAAAATAATTTAATAATTTCAGCCTTTTATTTTTCTGCTGAAAATACCCCTGGATTTGGCCAAAAAGAAAAATATATTTTCAACAGAACATCAGTGACCTCTCCAATGCATGGATAAGTAATAAAAGGATGGCATATGGCCCAAACAGTGTGCAGTCAAAGAGATCTTTAGGCATTTTTAAAGCCCTGGCTATCACAGGAGATAGTGTTGATTCAAGTTCCCTTTCATCTTTTTTTTTTTTTCCTTATGCTTCCAGAACCCAGTTAAAGTATTATCACAGATGATTCAGGGAAGATGGAAAGGTACATCTCATTGGGTTCTGGCAATGAACCCTTTATCACCCCAAGAAGAGCTTTTCTGGAATGTCACATTCCTACAGGAGATTAAGAACCACCAGGCAGGAGATGGGGTTAAGCCCCTGTCTTCTCCTTGAGACTTCAAGGCTTGCACAGACCTGTGGTTTTCATTCTTCTTTCTGCAACAACGCCAGCTTTGGGTCTGAGTTCAGCACATGGACCTCTCCAAGGTCTGGAAACGTGAGGATCCTGTGTTTGGGTTGGGTCTCCTCCTGTTGAAAACATGTCATTGCCTTGGGTGAATTGTGATCAATGTGTATTTAATAAACCACAGGGAGGCGTGCAGCTATTCAGTACCTTTCACCAAAGGCTCTGAAAGTACTTCACAAATAAAGGGGCAAGTTTTATAACAATTTCTCATTCCAGGTTTTCTAGATAGTAGGAAAGCTGACATCCAAGTGGTTTTCCCACAATCACACATCAAAACTGCACCAATTGTGAACAGAACTAATTCATCCCAATTCCAGCTCTAGTTTCATTCTCAAACAAGATTTGTTTTTTCTGCAATTCTTATTTATCCAAAGCTGCCATTACTGCTGGCCAGAAATAGACATGATCATTTACACCAATGTACCATTTTTTTAGCTTGAAACTTCTTCCCCTCTTTAACATGAATAAATGAAATGGATGAATTTGAGCAATCAGAAGAGAAGGTGTGCAAGGAAAAGGAGCCACAGGTTCAGACACCAACTGCATGTCCCAAACCAGTGCTGGCTGCTCCTGACCTGGAACATCACCTTTGGAGGTGATGGCTACTGCCATGCTGACCATAAAGCTGAGAAGAGTGGCAGGAAGGAAAGGTGGAAAGCAAGAGGCTGTCTCTGGAAAAACTGGAGACAAATCCAGTCCCGGTCAAAGCAGATGTAATTTGTGATGAGAGAAGCAAAGCTGAGCACTTTCACAGCAATAGTAATTTTGTTGTTGTTCTCTGAGTCCTGAATTCCTGCTCTGCCATGTAAGAATGATGTCCAAGGCCAAATAGTTATTAATAATACTCATTACTTAATAACAACAGTAGTGCTATTGGAAAATTTCAGGTCCCATAGTCACAACTTGCTGCCAAGGTAGTCACTTCCCAAACTGACTTCTAAAATTAGAAACAAACAGGCCCCTTCTAAAGGCAATAAACAGCATTTTAATTGGACTAAAACCTATAAATCTGTCAGCAGCTAGTTACCCTGGCTCCCCTGTGTGATCAGCAGCTCTGAATGCCCTCCTGGGTCTTTTCCAGAGGGCAATGATGGGATCTGATGTCATCACACCAAAGGTGTGGTGGAACAGGGCAGCGTGCCCTGCTGGCTCAGCACTGGGCTCTGGGGAGGACATGCCCAGGGTGTGCTGGACAGAGGTGTCACCTTCAGCAGGGCAGAGGGACAGCCTTGTGCTGCACAGCTCTGGCTCTGTGGGCTGGGAGTACATGGACATGAACTAACACCTTGGGTTACTCTCACATCACATTACAATTCATTTTCCTTAGCTGAACCAGTACATTTTCATCTATTTGTTCTGTGATGGAAGACTTTTAAAGGAATTCTCACATATCTCAAGTAGATGCCAAGTGTCAGCCTTGTGATGCAGAAGATCCTGTCAAGAGAAATGATGTCCTGGTAGCATCTTCCCTGACAAGAACATGTTTATAGGAAAAAATAAACAAAACCAAATAAATACACAAACCTGATGAGATGAGGAAACAAGCCTTTTCTGATTGAGCAATACTGGAAAAAAATCATGATACAGTCTCCAGAGCACTAGAAATAATCAGCAGTAGCTGCAGATCTATGCTACTGTTTACACTTTGCTGACTTTTTATTGCTATAATTTTCATTCTTGAAAGAAAAATAAAATATTTCACCAAACAGAACCGAGTATTTTACTCTAAAATTGCAAAAAAATATTACATTGGCCTGAGGGTCTCACAGAGTGCAGGAGGCAGCCCTTTCCATGCTTCCCAGCAGACACACAGCATCACCTGTCACAAGGCTGTCACCTGGCTGTGGCTGGGTGACCTCCACCAAGCTGTGGCCATTTACACCACTGCCAAGTTGATCCTCAGCTGCAGATGTGCTCAATGCCAGGCTCCAAAGGAAAATAATAATAATAAATTTCAGCAGCGTGCCTGTGAAAACATCTGATTCTCTGGGCCCTTGAAATACCCTGTATTTATAAACAAAAGAGGGGTTTAGTTTTTCTTGTCCTAGCAAAACACGCTGGAACATTTCACCACCCTTTTCTTTCACTTTAATTAGCAAGCAAAGAGGGAATGTCAAAGAGCAATTATACAAAATATATACTGTGCTGATTAGGGATTTCTTTTCTGTAGCATGGAGAAGGCAGCTTGAAGTTCACATTAAAGCTCTCTCCCCCTCTAATGAGATATGCCTTATCCAACCCAGAAAGATACAATTAACTCAGGAAAGAATGCAGCCACTTTCTCAGGGAGAAAAAAACAGAAGGGAGGAAAGGAAAGATTCATGTTAAAAGGTGAAGCATGAAAGGCTGATCCTGCAGATCCTGAGTGTGTATTTGACTCAAAAGAAACATCCTGAGCAGCTCCAGACATTTAAATAAGCCCACAGTTTAACAAGGCCCAGTCCTGGTCCTGAACACTTGTGGATTCCAGCCTAAATCACCTCTCTTTCTGCCCAGAAGTGCTGGGACCATTTGCTTCCCCTTGCCCAGGCAATGATTGTTTGGGGACCAGGAAATCAAAGAATTAGGAGACTGAGCAGGGGCTCAAAGGGACCCTAAAGGCCACCACCAGTGCAGGCTGTGCTCTCTGGGGACTGTAAAGACTGTGTGGGTCCTGGCTGACCTAAAGCAGCTCTGGGAAAGCTGGGCAGGGACTCTGTATGCAGTGGTGGGACAAGGGGGAATGGCTTGATGCTGAAGGAGGGTAGATTTAGATTAGATATTAGGAAGAAATTCTTTACTGTGAGGGTGGTGGGGCTCTGGCACAGGTTACCCAGAGAAGATGTTGACACCACATCCCTGGAAATGCTCCAGGCTGGGCTGGACGGGGCTTGGAGATACCTGGTCTAGTGGAAGGTGTCCCTACCCATTGGCAGGGGGACTTGGAACCAAGGGATTTTTAGGGTTCCTTCAACCCAAATCATTCGGTGACTCTGGGATTCTATGACCAGACAGCCCTAGCTGCACCTTGGCCACTCCACTTCCCACAGGGAATGGATGTTCCTGGGGGCTGCCCACCTCGCACCTCAACTCAGCCTTACTGCTCATTTGTATTACTTCAAGGTGTTTTGGGTTGGTTTTTTTGTTTTTTTTTTTGTTTTTGTTTTTTTTTTCCTATGACATTAGTTATTATTTTCGTTTGAAGAGGCACGACACATCCCTCTCACCCCTCTCTCCCCTTGCCCCCGGCGATGGGCAGAGTGTCCCGGTGCCAGAACGGGGCTGGAGCGCGTCCTCCTCCAAATCCCTCCTCAAGGGAGAACGGGGTCACAGGGGGAAAAAAAAAAAAATACCCAAAAAACCAGCAACAAGCCAGGAGCATAAATTGGACCCAGAAGGGCAGATGCAGACGGAGCAGGAAGCGCTGGCCCGAGGCGAAATGAAACAGCTGTTGCCATTGTTCTGTCTGTGCGCGCCCCGGCCGCGGCAGCAGCTGCTCGCAATTACCGCACATGAAAGGGGGCACGGGGCTCGGCGAGTGACGAAAAAGCGAGGGGACCGCGAGATTTATCCCCGAGCACCGGGGCCGAGCAGCCCCGGGACCCGCCCGCGCCGGGGGTGCCGTGCCCGGGG
>VZTT01021789.1:235570-264154 GCA_013400855.1 Buphagus erythrorhynchus
GTCTGTAATCGCCGGGGACCTGCAGCCGGGATGTGCCCTCGGGACACCAGAGCCGCTCTTCGGGGTCCGCAGAGCCCCAGCAGATCCTTAATTCTCGGCGTGATCCTCCCCGAGGGATCCCCCCGGGGCTGGCGAGTAACCGGGCTGAGCCCATGGGCAGATTCCATCACCTCTCCCCGTACGAGCACGAAAACAACGAGTGAACCAGATACAAATTTAACATTCCTTATGAAATCACTTCAGCTTCCCATGCAATCAGAGCTGGAAAATAAAAATAAAATAAATAAAGCAAAACAAAACAAACCCTCACAGCTCTCTTTTTGCAAGGAGTGATGAGCATAAGAAAGGTTTTCCAGAAGGTAGAGCATGTGTTTGCCATCTTCACTCCTGATATGGAAACCATATGCTTAAATACCCCACCAAACATGCACAATATAACACTCTATTTTATTAAAGGTGGTTTTATAAAAGCTATCCACCTTCCATCCACTGGTGACTCCCAAAGAGGTCACATATTCCTCATTGCAACTATCAATACGTATTTGGGATAAATTAAGCTCCAAATAGACTGTTTCTGATTATTACTGCCAAGGGAGCAAGAGGCCATCTTATTTTCTCTCACTGATAAATTAAAAGAACTGTAATGGGTGATTTCTGTAACCTGTAAAAGGGCAACAGCATCTGTGACTCATTTAGTGTCGCTTTAAAGAAAATTTATTTTATTAATTTGGGCAGAGTATAAAGAGAATATACTTTTTTAAAAAACAACTCTGCTGCTGAAGAGAAAGAAGCAGCAGCAGATTTGCCCCATCCCTAGAAGTGTTCAAGGTCAGGCTGGATGGAGCTCTGAGCAACCAGATCTAGTGAAAGATGTCCCTGTCCATGTGATGGGGGGTGGAACTAAGTAATCTTTAAGGTTGATTCCAGCCCAGGCTATTCTATGATTCTAGAAGAAAACCCTGACTCAGAAAAAAAAAATTTCAAATGAAAATTGCCTAAAGTGTTACTAGAAGTGCAGAAGCTCCTGCCTCCCTCTTAACTTTGATGTTTTTTGCCCTGGCAAATAGAAGATCTCAACATGAGATGGCTTTAACTAAGTTCCATATCATTGACGAAGGAGTAGGTGAGAAGCAAAACATGAAAAAAGCAGAACTGAGATTGAGGCTGCTCCATTGCTCCTGTCTTTTGGAATCAAAAGGAACCAACCAGCCATCCCCTGGTGTGATCCTTACAAAGACCCATAAAGCTTATTTCCTTCAGGTTGCGCAACCAGGAGCAGCACCATTTTGTCAAATGGGTTTTTAGTTTATGCAGCACCCAAAAACACCAACGAAGAGGAGTAGGGAGAATGTAGAGGGAGAGGGGATGGCAATTTCCCATTCTTCAAACCAGAGGTAAGGGTAGCAACCACGATGTGACCACCTTTGTCTGGACTGACAAGCAGGAATTGGAGAAAAGATCAAAAGCAAGTGGAAATCAAAAGGATTAAGATATTGAAATTCTTCTGTTTTGCCACAGGCTGTCACCCTAGCTCCACATATCACTCAGCCAGACAGAAGCACTGTGCAAAGCAAAGAGAAATAGCTCTAGAAGTCTGGAAGCTTGCTCCTCTTGAAATTTAATTGGCCTGCAGGTTGTCCATCACCTCAGTCCCCCTGCTTCAGAGAGTAACATTGAATAGTAATTATAATAGATAGTTATTAAATAATACATTAATTTTTATAAGTGATGGCAAATTTAAGTGGGGTCTGGCTTGTCAAGAGGGGTCTGCCTCAGCTCTGGAGTGCCAAATGACATCTTTTCTGCTACAAGGTTTGCACATGGACAAAGTAGCTGTTTGCTCTTTGACCAGGCTAAGTTGCTTTGAACTACTTTACCCCTCTGCAGATTGAGCATTTTACACCTGTCCTGCTCCAAGGATCAGGGCACAGCACAGTTTTGTACCTCTGAACATCTGGCTCTTCCTTACAACCCATGACTCATCCAATTACATTTTTTGTCACCACTAACATCAGCCCTGAGACAGTCCCACGGGAAGTTGTCCATCTTGTACACCCAGCATGTGTCACCTGTTCCTCTGCTAAACACTTTGTGAGTCAGTAGGATTGGATCCCTGAAGGTAATCAGGTTGCTCACTGCTCTTTCTACATTTTGGACAAAACCCCCCTTTCCTGGTGGAGAGATTTTAAGGGTAGTGTTATTTTCATGGCTTGATGTGGACAACATGGATGGACCTCCAAGCAGTAAATGAGAAAAGAGGAAAATGTGTGAGATTTTTCAGGGTATCTGAGAAACCTGACAGGAGGTTGGAGCCAGGTGGGGGTTGGCATCTCCTCCCAGGCAAGCAGGGACAGGACAAGAGGACACTGCCTTAAGATGTGCCAGGAGAAGTTTAGGTTGGACATTAGAAAGAATTCCTTCTCAGAGAGAGTGATTAGACAGAAAGAATTCCTTCTCAGAAAGAGTGATTAGACATTGGAGTGGTTTGCCCAGGGAGGTGGTGGAGTCTCCATCCCTAGAGGTGAAAAACCTTGATGTGGCACTCAGTGCCATGGTCTGGTTGACACAGTGGTATTGGGGCATAAGCTGCACTAAATGATCTCAAAAGTTTTTTCCAACCTAAATGATCCTGTGGTTCTGTGGTTTCTAAAACACAATAATGCCATATTTGCTCTTCTGAGAAAAGGGAAAAAACCTGTGAAATACTCATCAGGATATTTAATTGTTGAAGATCCATTTTGTTAAAATACTGCTCATCAAATATGTTAATTTTCCTCATTAATAGTATTTTAATTTGTGCCTAGTTTACTAGCACCTAGAACCATCATA
The DNA here is from genome assembly GCA_013400855.1 of Buphagus erythrorhynchus. Taxonomy (NCBI): domain Eukaryota; kingdom Metazoa; phylum Chordata; class Aves; order Passeriformes; family Sturnidae; genus Buphagus; species Buphagus erythrorhynchus. The sequence continues at coordinate 238,400 of VZTT01021789.1, forward strand.
ACTTATCCAAATTTCATTGTTTCACTTAGTGATCACATCTTCACAAGTCTCTGGCCTAGCTGTGACTCCTGCAAAGACAGATTTGATGATCCCATCGTGCCCTTTCTTTCCTTTTGCCACAGAGGAGCTGCAATGTCAGCTCTGGAGCTGCTCAAACCATTCAGTTTTGATTTTCATACACAAACTGTTCAGGTTTGGTTCGTTTCTCTAAGTGGCTTTTTAGTCTGAGCTATCCTGGTTTTGACAAGTGGAAGTTGGGGGATAGGGAGGTGGGATTATTACTCAATGTTTTCTCTAAACCTGATATTTACAAAGGGATTCCATTGGTGCAGGAGGAAACAATACTTTCCATAGTCGTCAGCTAATCAGGCTTTTCCAAAGTGGGTCTAGAGCTACCAAAAAAAAAAAAAAAATTAATTTGACTTTGTGGTATTGGGAATGACGTATTGTGAAGTATGTTCATGGGGGCAGTACAGGCTCCTGCCCTGTGAGATAACCACATTGTGTATTTCTGTATTTCAACTGCATGTACAGAAACCTCCTGTTCAATTTTTGCACAACGCAGCTGCATCTTCAGTGAAAGGCTACTGATGTCTGAATTTGCAGGTGATGTAATGGCTTGGGGAATTAAGTCTTATTTTTTCCTTCCTCTTTACCTCCCTCTATTTGCTTTATTTTGTTTTGTGCTATGTGAGCCTTTAGTCAAATATCCCACATACACACTCATCACTGGGGCAGCTTTAAGCACAATGCATGGGCATGTCTGGGCACTGCATTAATACATCTTTGTCTTGTCTCTCTGTAGATTATCCTCTGTTAGTGTAATTTATAACTCCAGCCCTTTGTGTACATGCTTCCATTCTGAAAATGTAATATCACTGCTAATTAAACAGTGGTTTAAGAAGTCAGCTGATAGCTCCTTGCAGCATCTAGGAATTAACCTCACCTGGGAGCAAGCTGCTGGTTGAGGCTCAAGTGAAGCTTAGATAAAGGCAGGGAAAAGAAAAGACATCAAAGAAGTAGTCACCACCAAAACCTCATCCTCCACAAATTCTAGGTGTGGAAACATTTTCCAGCCATAGGGATCCTCCCTCCACTGGATTTCCAAATAACTATAATCATCAGAATTCCCTCTTTCACCTCCCTCTGGCCTGATTATCTCATCTTTCCCATTTGAACTCGCTTGTTATGAGCAATACATTCACTCCCCTCCTCTTTATTGCTTTGATCCCAAAAAAGCCTAATTTGGCTCAGATGGTGCTAATTTAGCTATGCAGAGCTTAGGGACAGCAGTGTCCTGCTGGGCTGCCATCACCTGGGAACAAGGTTTTGTTCCTAATCTAAAAGATCTCCTTGGGATTGGTTTTATGTGTCCTTTCCTGGAGCTCCCTCTGAGACCATGGGTCCAAACTGGTGTATGCAGAGGACAGAGCTGTCTGGATACCTGAGCAGTACTTGAAATTCATGTAACCTTTGGGAATCTAACACTCAGAAGCCTCCAATTGTTTTGGTTTTTTTTTTGTTTTTTTTTTTGTTTTTTTTTTTGTTTTTTTTTTTGTTTGTTTGTTTGTTTGGTTTTTTTTTTAATTAAATATGCTTGTTAGCAGAAGACATGGAATAAACAAAGAAATCACAACCCAAATTAGGCTCATTCTGAGTAGCCTCATGTCAAAATCCAGATACCAAAATCACTAATCCCTCTGGATGTAAATTTTAGGATGTTAACAGAGCATATATTCTGTGATAAAGAGTATAGTATGGATATACAGCTGAGATAAGGAGGTGATTTAATTCTACAACAGATAAGTAGGGTAAATTTCAAGGGCTACACAGGGAATTCATCCAGCTCTGTGGGATGGAATAGTATCACTCCTGAGTATTATTAATGCACCTCAATTCTTTCTTCTCTCTCCTTTTTTTTTCTTTTTCCTTTTTTTTTTTTTTGTGTTCACAATTTTTAATAATATGTTTGGAAACTGATTAAACTTACAAATCAAGACTTGGGGTTAAAGGCAACCCTGTCTAACTATCTTATTATTTATAAAAAGATTATCATTAAATATCTTACAGAGAAATTCTGAACCACTGCAGAATCTGAAAGAAAAAAATGTGCAGGAAAAGAATGGCTAATGTGTCTACTTTTTAATTAAATGTAAATATAATTTGTAAGGCTTATGGGTTTTAAACAGAGAAAATTTACTCTGCATAATTTCCTTTCAGGTTAACTTTATAGACAGAAGTTTAAGTGGGTTATTCAGAAGAATTTTGTAGCTATTAAGCCAGTTACCAGCTCCAGATCCATTGTTGCAGATCACTTTAGACATATCCAAGGTTTCACCTGAAGTGAAAGTTCCTAATTAACAGTGACAACATGGTGATTCTGAGCATCAAAACAAACTTTATTAAACAACCTGGTTTACAGCTTGTTGTGGATGTCAGCAGACTTTTCATCTTTATTGCTGCAGACAGATAACAAGGCTCTGATCCGTGAGTATCTCATGGAATGGCTCAAACACACAAAAGTGAACTCTTGGTTATTTTAATGTGACAAGTAAATATAGCCCAGTTACAAACACAAAGGCAGGATAAATAGGCCTGACAATACAGCATTGCCTAAATTACTGCCAGCTTAGTATTAAAAGTTCTGTCGTGGTTTCTGGTTCAAAGAGTCCCATAAAAATCAGAGTTAATTTAAAACTTAGCCATCCATGGGAGTATTTCTTATTCACACAATACAGGATCTCTTGCACAGGTCTGTTTATATGCTTCAGCTATGGAGAAATTTTCATTTCAGTTCAAGAATGTACCCATAGTCAGCCCAGCAAAGTAATTAAGCACATGCTTAACTATACACTTTATTTAGGTATGTGGCCATTACTTGTCATCAGTTCATCTGTCACAGCTTTTTTGAGCCAGTTGCTTTGTTTTTTGCTGCTGCTTCTTTTTTTTTTTTTTTTTAAAGTAACTAATTCCTAACGAGGTTGTGATACTTGGTTACAGTAGATCAAATGTAGAACAGTGCTGGGTTTTGTACCAGATCGTGATCCAGCCAATAAGAAAAGTCCACTAAGCATCACTGCCTAGAAGCACTTGAAATTCCTGACTGTCCCATGGAAATCCATGGAAATCTTCCCTAATTTCATCAGGAGAGTCACCTGCCAGTCCATAACAGGCAAGAGGAGTGAAGGAAGTTATTCTACCAGCAGGCAGAGTTGGTGAGAGAGTGGCAGGGTTGGTGAGAAAAAAGAAAAGAGACCAAATGCAAAGAATTACCAGAGTGCTTTACAGATTTGTAGGCTGGCTGTGCAGTGAGCACCACCAGCACCCCAGGGACAGTGCCCTCCTGCAAGGGCAGGTTTCTCAGTTCCAGCAATGGGAGACATTGTTTGATCAGCACTGCCAGAAATGAAAGATGCTTTCACCATATGGACAGTACAAAAAAGGCATTCCCAACCCATATTCAGTCATGCAATTACTGGCAAAAGGGCCCTCTGGAGCTCTGCAGTCTAAGCTCCACCTCACAGTGGGGTCAACGCTGAATTCAGACCAGGTTGCTCAGGGCTTTGTTCATCTCAGTCTTGAGAACCTGCAAGAATGGGGATTTCATGACCTTTCTGGGCCCTGCTGCCCTGCCCAGTGAGTCCAGCAGCTCTGTGCCATGCCACCACTGTTCCCCTCCAGCAGCAGCCAGGCAGATCTCAGCCCAGCTTTGTCCCAGCTTTGTCCCAGCTTTCAGTTTCCTGCTCTTCTACAGCTGTCTGCTGTTCCCATCAATTTCCCCAGCTTTTCCCAAAACCCTGCTGCTGCTGCTGCTTACTTGTAACTCCTAGCTCACCCTCCAGAGCCCTGCAGAGGCCAGATAGTTCCTAAGCAGGAACTGCTGGCCTTTCCCACACCAGAGACCTTTCCTGGTGCACCGTCATACGGATAACACATGCTGTGTCTACACTGCCAGGAAGCTGCAATCCAGAGCCCTGCTCCCAGCTTGATCCCAGTGGTGGGGAAGTGGCTGGAGTGTGTCTCAGATCCCCAGAGCCCACTGCTGTGTGCCCTTCTCACCCACACTGGGGTGGGAAGGGGCAGAAGGTTTGGGGATGTGCTGGCCCTGGCGCAGAGCAGGGTGAAATGGATGTGCATACCCAGACCAAAGAGCAGGAAGTCTTTCCTACATGGCTTTTTTTACTATAGCTTCTGTGCCCAGAAACACACCAGGGCTGGCACCAGATTAGTCAGAGGAGGAAGGGAGGTCTGGCAGGGATGGATGCTTCACCAAATATCTCGTGCTGCTCCTTCTCTTAGCATAACAAGCTGGGGCTCCAGGCAATGGCTTTTGGTGCTTTCCCTGAAACCAGTGTCTCTTGGAATGGGATGCTTCCTCCTCAGCTTACACAGAATTGTAAGCCAGGTTCTCCAAGCTTGGTGCACCCTTGCCCTGCTGAAACTTAACTGATATGGGAAAGCCAGGACCCACCAGCCTGAGCCACCAGGCTGAGCTCTATAAGGGCTGTGCTCGTGGCAAGAGGGATTCCACAGAGGATGCTTTCTCAAAACCTCCTTCTACGAGGGGAAGAAGAGAAAATCTCCATCCCAGGTTGCAGAAGGTATTGAAAAAGTCTTTTCTCACTTTCTGCCCTCTGAAGGAAGTAAGCAGAGAACTGCTGTGAGGAGTCACCTGCAGTCTGTGTCCGGCTCACGAGGCTCTGCTGCAAAAGGAAACACGTTTTCTGTCCAAGGAGCAGGGAGCCAGGACAGAAAGGCAAGCTCCAAGCTGCTCATCTGGAAAGACCAGCAGGGCTGTTAGGAGAAGGAGGAGGAGGAGGGTGTGGGAGAGACAGAGGTTAGCCTGTGATCTGGGTGTGAAAGAATCCACAGTTGAGCAGGATCAATAAAACAGTGCCAAGGCTTGTGACGAAGGGAGCAGAGAATAGGATGGTGGAGAGTAAAAGAGAAGGAGCCCCCCTACAGCTCCTGAGAAGAGAGGGGTAGGTAAAAAGGGAGCTCTGATACCACCAGGCCCACAGGAGACTCAATGGGTTGTCTCATTATTATGGTGAACAGAGAGAGCTCATGAGCTGGGAAAGATAGGAAGCTTTTATTTATTTTTTTTAAAGAGCACAGCCTCTAGGAGGGTTTTTGCAGCTCAAACGCTTTTATTTTGTGCCAATTACTTATACAGGGTCTGCATTATTCCCATAATCAGTCTAAATGAAAGTCAAACATGAAAGATTCCTAACAATGAGCTAATTGGAATGCCATTACCATTTAGATTTAATAAGGTATTTGTAATAATAAACTTGCCTCAGTCTATAGAGTTGTCTTATTCCTGCTCAGATCTTGCGAGAGTGTAAGGGTTGACATTTGTCATTTGTTCTGCAAGACATTGGATATAACCTTCAAAATGTTTTAGTCTTGCAGTGCTTAGTAAATGTCAGAGACGGAAACAAAATCTATAGCCTGCTATTGTTCTGGCTGTGTCAGGCTCAGAGTTAACAGGAATTGTGCTAAAGCTCAACAGCAGATTATGTCCCACATATCCTTCTTTATTTGCAGTCCAAACATCTCGTGGTTTAGAACGAGTTACTCAAAGTCCTCTTATGTAGCTTCATTCATTATTTGCTTTGAGGTCTTGCTGAGGAACTTCGGTCCAGTTCCAGCACTGCCAGGTACTACACAAGAACTGAGAGCCTTGCATAGCTTAAGATCTAAGTAATTAAGTCAACACAGGCTCTATCCTGAAGCCAAGATGTCCCATCTACAGAGGTAAAAGCTAATTAGAGCTCCATGCATAGCTACTTTTGAGAACCAGTCACAAAAATAAAAGAAAAGAAAAAAAAAAGAAAAAAATTTTCTTGCTTTACGTTTCTGGGCGAGCTGTTTTCACAGAAAGCACGTGTGAGCTCAGAGACTTGGTCTCACTGTGCAGCTGGGGAATTTTATTCAACTGTAGTTCATACCACAAAAGCAAGGCATAATCTTGGTAGGTATTTCTTCTATTATGAAGAAAAAGAGCTTTTTGGTACTTTATGCAGTCTGAGGGAATTCCCTTTGGAATAGACTGAAAAGGCAGAGGTTCAGCAGGTGTGTGTATATGTGGGAAGCATAAAGATAAAAAAAGACAAAAAGCCAACAAAAGACTCGAAGCATGGATGATACAGAAAAGAGCATGCTGGGAACATTATTTAAAACCATGATACTGCTTTTCCCTCCCTCTTTGACCCCAGAAAGATGCTGCAGATATTTCTCCACCCCTAAAAGGGACCCAACAAGCAAACAAAGAGGGGAGAGAATGCTTGATTTCTGTTTTAACAGGAAATAAACCCCACCAAATTTCCTGGTGGTATCTCTGCCTGAAGAAGCATTACCTATCCAATAAGCTGTGCTGCCATCAGCCACAGATGAATTATGTTCTGCTGACACTCTGTGGTCCCAGCAGCTAGTCCTGAATGATCTGACTCAACAGAAAACATTGTACAATAGCTCAAATAAACATCAAATCATTGGAAACTGGCAAAGCTCATGGAAATTTGGAATGTTCCTTTCCGAGGACAGTCTTTTAATACAATCCGACACTGGGGATTCAGCTGAACATTTATAACGTCCAGGAAATTCTAGGCACAGTTGGTAAAATGACCAATGCTCTTATAAAACCTACTTCTTCTTTTTTTTTTTTTTTTTTTTTTTAACTGTATGTACTTCATGCCAAAAGGTTTTTTCAGAAACATAAGCCAACAGTCAATGGCCTTAAGTTAACCATATGCCTGAGCACTGTGCTGGATTGTTGGAGAAGAGCAAGGAAGTATGAAAATCAATAGCTTCCCTGCATGTTTTCACAGAAGACAATTTGGCTAAGAGTTAAAATCTGAGCCTAAAATTCAGACTTTCTTGCTCTTGATGGCCTGGTTAAACGACTTTTGTCTCTTTCTGATTCACTTCATACATTAGGAAAAAGGTGATGCTTATTACTTAGATCACAGCAATGTTGTGAAGCTTAATTTTTTCAGAGGTGTTTTGGGATCCTGGTATTAAAAGGGCTATAAATACACACATTCTCAGTACTATTTAATTTACTTCCTTTACAATTCCTTTGAGCCAGCACATGTTGCCAAAAATGCAATATTCTCTAAGATGTCTTTTCTTCTTATATCTGTCTGGAGTCCAGGACATATCCCAGCCTTATAAAGCATCCAATATTGATGTATCCACATGCAGTGTGCATATATATAGCTAATACCATCAGATGGGGTTTTTTTCTCCACACAGGAACCCAGACTTGCTCAATGTAGAAGATGGACGTGCTTAGCAAATGAGGCAGCTGTTCAGGTTTTATTTTTATGCTCATTATTTGCTGTGCAGCCACATGTCTCATGGAGTGCATACCATCCAACCTTTGGAGTGAATCAGACAAGGCTCCACCACAACTCACTCGGAGCATCCAGCTCCACCCTGCTCCCTGTTTGATGTACATACATTATCATGTATTCAGGGGCTGGAGCATAAGAAGGCTTTAACTTTGTCATTTCCAAACTTAAATTTTAGCCTCGAATTTTGTTTCCTGTGGCTGCTTTTACTGAGAATACCTAGGGATGTAAAACTTTGCAGTATCAAAATAATCCCCTGAAAGTTGCACCTCACTGTGCAACAGCATCAGTGTCCTGCAGATAGGAGGACATCTGTACCTGAGCATCAGCTGGTCCCTTTCCTTGCTTTTCTGAAAGAACTGAGACACTTCCATAGCTGCTCCTGGTTTGTTCTTCTGCACTGTGTCATGGAGCACGTGCCAGATGTAATTTCATCAACTTTCCTAATGAAGTTTGCAGTAGATATGCTTCTGCAAGAAGAGACTGACTTTTCGGGGTTTGATAATAACAATATTATCACCTGTGCATTCCCCTCTCTGGGGGAGTTGGGGGGAGATGCATAAAGCATCACCATTTTTTATGTTCCCCAGGGTGTTGAAGTTAAGGGTTTACACACATTTTACAAAAGGACTTTGTTCCTTGCTTCTATAGCTGGAGATGGCATAGACATCTTTAAAGCTCTTTAAGTTGACCTGGCTCACACATAAGTAGTAGAATGTGTCCTGTAGTCCCTAAATAGAACAATGGAAATAGCTTTCACTGGTTAACCAAGAAATCTGAGACTAGACTGGAGGAATAGAGAAATTTGAGTTTAGAGCCAGCCTGGAGAAGAACAGAGAAATCACAGCACTGGTTGCAGAGCTCTCTTCTTTTACATCTTCAAACATGTACAAGGAGGTGGCAAGAAAGCAGTAATTTATGTACAGACAGAAGAAGAGGCCAAGGGCTTTATCTTTCAGAGGGTTATACACACTTATCTTTTAACTTATGATTAGCCCCATTAATTTTTGATAATACCTTGGCTTCAGGAGGGTTCTGGGCATGCAGTATTACACTATTTCCTTATCATGCACTGTGTTTAACCAATGCAGAGAGCAAATTCCAGGAGTGAACAAAATATGCTACAGAGGGTCGTGGGCTCAGCAATTACTGAAGACAGTGCTGGGCAGACAAGATAGTGTTGTCCTCTGCTTGGTAATATATGATATAATTAATGTTTATCCAAGTATAGGTGGTATTTTTACATCTCAAAGTCCCCCAGTTTAAGTCAAAGTTGAAAGAGGAGCTACAAGAGAGTTGGGGAGGGGCAATTTAAAAAGGCATGTAATGATAGCACCAGGGAGAATGGCTTCAAACTGAAAACAGGTAAGTTTAGGTTAAATATTAGGAAGAAATTATTTACTGTCAAGGTGTTGAGGCACTGGCACAGGTTGCCCAGAGAAGTTGTAGATGCCCCATCCCTGGAAGTGTTCCAGGGCAGGTTGGACTGGGCTTGGAGAAACCTGGTCTAGTGGAAAGTGTCCCTTTCCATGGCAGGGGTTTGGAATGAGATGAACTTCAAGGTTCCTTCCAAACCAAACCATTTCATGACTCTATGTAGACAAGGGGAGGATGCTAGAGAGGAGAGGAGAGAATGGGGCAAGTCCCTCACAAGCCAGGGCAGGAAAAGCACAGGGTTATCACAAAGTTGAGCACCAGGGGATGGATAGAAGCACACAGTGGTTTTGCAAACACTGCCACTGCAGGTCCCCTCTCCAAACTCTGTCTCTTCATTTGTCCCCTGTCATTGTCCCACTGCTATTCCCTAAGGCATCACCTGCCATCTGGCCCCCATTCCTGAGAGGATGGCACATCTGCATTCCCACCCTGTGTGCTGCCCCACCACATTGTGCACACTGCAGTTAGCTCAGGCAGTGCTCACATCTGGAGGCTCTGGGTCCTTCACCACAGTCCCCACGTCCTTACATGCCCCTAATCATCTGTCCTTACCTTAAGAAGCACAATGGAGCCCACTATTCTGACTGGGGCCTCTAAGATCTCTTCTAATATAAATAGAAATGACTATAATTATTAATCATTACTGTGATTATATTATTATAATTAATAATCATAATAATGAATCATTATAATTACTCTACTAAATGACAAGCCCTGCTTCCTCCAGTGAGCTTCAGAAGCACAAAGAATGAGCTGTTGTGTATATTTAAGGAATCTCAAACACTTCTGGTGTTACAAGTCCAAGTGTCTCTGTTTGTTTTAAGGACTTCCACATTGTATTTAATTTGGAAATCTGCAGCTGCCTTGAATCGTGACCAATAGAGTGCTGCTACCACATGCAAGGTCCTTTGCTTTAAATCCAGCAGAACTGTGAACAAACAGGGATTGGAAAGAGGAAGGAATGTACATATGGGTATTACTTGAAGGATGGAGAGCCAGATCTGCCTAATATTTCATTTTTCCATCTTAGATTTATAAATGAAAGTAATTCAATTAATTGAAGAGCATTTTCAGAAAGACAAAATAAAGCAGCAAATGTAAGGGCTGTAGGCACTTGAAAGACAGATGGTTTGACATGCCCTGCCACTTGGGCCCTGGGATCCAAGGGCATGACCACTTTGGTGCTATAAGCTCAGGACAAGGTGGGGGGAATATATAAAAAATAGTAACATGATTTTAAACCTCACCTGAAGTGCAGGGCTTTTCTCCCTTGATGATGTGCGATCCACAAGCCCAGGTGGCTAAGACATGCTAACTGTGAACCTCTGTGTTTCATATGAAATACCTGAAATCTGGTCAGGAGCACGTGGCTGCCCCGTGCCTTGTGGAAGAGGGTGTGGAACAAGTGCCCTTGGGAAACCTGCTGGAGTCACTGCATACATTGCACAGTTACCTCTGGCTACTGGGCTGCTGTGAGTCACTCCTTCCCAAGCACAAAGAAACTGATCTTGCAGAATGTAAAATCCACCCAGGAGTGGGTCATTGTTTAGGTGTAGCATCTCATTCTGGCATGTTCAGAGTGGGCACCGGATGAGCATAGTGACAAAGTAGAGGAATTCTGTCATTTTTTGACACAAAATCTTTGCTAAGGTTTAGCTGATATGATTTGATTCACTGCTGGTGACCATAAAATCTTGCTACCCTTTGTTATAGGTGGGCACGTGTGTTTGAGACTGTGTATTTCTGAGTTATTGTAGCAATTACTCTAATGAGAAGGGCACAGTTAGCAAAAGAGCTTCTGTCACCACTTCCACATGACATTGTGAGTGCAATGACAATATGTGAAAACTTTAGCATTGCCTCTTCGTATTTTTGATAAATTTTGGAAGGAAAGGAGGAGGAAAACGGCCTATCTCTGTTTGTGTGTCAGGGTTGTCTCAGCACAGAGCTCTCCAAAATTAACACTAACAGAAGGTGAGCACATCCATGCATCAGCTCCTCTGTAAGCAAATTAAAGAAAGAAAACAAAGCTGGTTCTAGAATTTCTGCAGTCTCCTTGCAGAGATAGCCTGTCGAGAGGCAGGGGACACTCAAGGGGCAGAGGCAAGTGCATCCTCAGCCACTCTGTGCAGTGGTACCAGCCATTACCCCACGTGAAGCAGGACCATTCCTGCTACTGCTTGTGCTTCTTTTCAGAGAAGGTAAAAAATTTATGGACTTTTAAAAAGGAACTGAAAAGATAAGTAACTCTTATGGCTTAATTGTAACAACAGGTCTCAGGTCTGAACTTGAAGCAGAGTTTAGCCATTACTTATTATATACCTCTTTGCAATGGCTGATAGGCACTAGATGCTATATGAAAGGAATAAAAAGATGAAGGCATAAATCCTGAAGGTTTTTTAGTGTCTAATTCCATCAGCTGCTGTCTAGAGTCAGGCTTGTGAGTTTCTGTTGAGAATGTAGTATTCCTTCAGGGAACAGTCCTGAGAAACCCCAAATGAACAGCCAGTAGCAGGGCTGACACCACTGCCTTAGGCAGGATGGGTTTTCAAACCCCATACTCTGGGGTGCTGGGAGCACAGAGGAGATGAGGCCTGGGGCAGTCAGAGCTTCTTCAAACAAATATGTGGATGTATAAATGATTTAATTACCAGACTGTTTAGGAGAATTTCTAATCTCTCTTCAACCACTGGTACTGACATCTCTGATGTGTGATACCATTTAGATTGAAAAGAGAATCCATTTAAAGCCTAAATACTCCAATTACTTTTTTTAGATGCCTGGGAGCAGCTCAAAGTTCAAGCACATGATGCTCTTAAAACCCTACTAAATTAGAGGCCATAGGCATGGGGGGGCAAAAGAATGTTAAACTACGTTATATTTTGAAGTATGTGGTTTTCAAACTGACATGAACGAGTTTTTAACTAGAAATGTAATCTAATATGGGTCAAGGTTTCCAAACTGAGGTGTGTATCGTGCCAGATGCATGCAAGCAAAAAGAAAAAAACAACTGGGGCAGTCCAGCTCCAACCCTCACTGTGAGACAACCTCCTGTGAACATCTGGCAGTTCCTTGCAGGAATCAGGAGGTCCCAAATCTCAGCCTCCTTTCAAAAATCAGGCTTGCCAAGCACTGTGTGGGCTGCTAGTCAGCACGAGGTGACTCTGCCTGCAATTGCAGCCTGAATTCATAGTGGTGGGAAGAAGACTTTCAAACTGATTCTTACACATCACTGGAAGCTGCCAGTTAGGTTTTGTGATTCACAAATTTGCTCTCTTGTTGTAAACAAACATTTCTTTTCATGATAGTGTCACAAGGACCGAGCTTGAGAGCCTCCCTGTATTTTTTTCCTTTACTCTTGGCATATCAATACAGTTGAAAGACACACACTCTTGCCTCCTTATACTTCTTGCCAAGCCACAACCACAAACCATCCTTACAACCCCAAAGCGCTTTTGGCAGTTGTGACACAGAACGTATGGCTCATGTGGTAAAATGTGCTGGCAAGTTCCCTGCAAGCCCCATCCAGCCATCACTTATGTGGAGAATTTGATGCCAGATAGCAGCTGTTGTGTTGAGGCTGCTCAGTATCACACTAATCAGTCCTGTCTCATCCTTTCTTTCCCCTTCCCTGTCTCCACCTGCTGTTTTCTTTTCCTTTTTATTTTTTCACTTCCCTTTTTCGCATCTTAGATTAAGACTGGAAGTGCTCTAGGGCAGGGACCGTAATTTTGTTCTGCATTTCTGTCTCTTGCCATAGAGTCTGCTTTGCCTGGCACGAATGTAATGCCAAATAATACAGCTGGCAGCCAGCGGTCCCTGGCAGGTTACATGGTGAGTGACCTGAAAACTGACTGCTGTGGGTAAAAAACACAGCTCCAGAGGAGCTTTTAATGAACTTTTTGAAGGTAACATAGCACTGCTTTACCTAGCTGAAAGTATTTTCACAGCAGAGGCCTGACCAGTCATTTATCCTGTTCTGATGAATGTGTTGTATGTGTTTGTTTGGTAGTTGCTAATGCTTCTGGTCTGAATTGCAGGACATGTTTATGGCTCAGGAAAGCTGCCCAACAAAAAGCCTTAAGGGAATAGTTTGATCAGAAATAATGACACTCTGCATCCTCTCCAAAAGATGTCTGACAGCAGGAACCACGCTTGGAACTGAAGGCAAAGCTCTTCCTTGGTTTAGGTACAGTCTCCAGTTAGATACAACTGAGGAGGAAGGATAGCTTGGAGTGATGTGTACCTGCAAGCACTTCATCTTTTCATTCACATCAGTGAGCTTCCCTGGCTTCCCAGGTTTTGATTATGGTGAGGGAGGAAGCTGCAGCTCCTCACGCCTTCTCTGAGACTCTCCAGCCTAAGGATAACAAATGAGAAATCAGTGTCTGGTGGAAAAGCTGGAAAAATCAAGATACCGATCTAAATACATCTGTGTATCATCTGATGTGACTGATTTCCTCTGAGGTGTCAGTTTTCTTTCTTCATTTTGGCTACAGATACAGGTTATAAAGCATCATGGTCAGAAAAGGAATTTAGTGGTAAACTTCCTCTTCTGAGCACATATGGCTATTTTTTGATGACTTGGTAAGTATTTAATTGTTCTAAGTATGTAAGGAGATTTTGTATAGGAAATATCAACAAAGAATTCTTCACAGTGCTGCAGAAGCTCAGAGAGTAAGTGTTGCAATGTAATTCCTAAACTGTATACACAAAACACCTTCACTGTGGCTGCACAACCTGCTTCTACATCTCCTCCTGTGATTTGCTTTTTGACCTTCTTGGTGGTTCTGCCTCTGTACTGAATAATGTACAGTGCTGTGTGACAATGCACATGTTTCAGGCTGTAGAAAAAACATAAGATGAGAAATACTGTTTGAGACTTAAATGCAATCATTATATCAACATGTAATGTGGTTTAATCTTGCACTCTGAGTACCAAGAGACATTTTACTACTGCCTTTATCCAGAGTAGAAAACAGTTCATAATGACTACACTGGAGTTACGAGTGTCCTTTTGTCCTCAGCTTCACCATTTCTTACTTATTATTTACTGTATTGTTGATTCTTTCTTATCTGCCTTTTTTTTTTAAGGCACAGACACTTGCTTTACCCTCTTACTGAGACTACTGTGCCAAGGATCATCATCTGTGCACTGAAGAAGAGCCTGGCACAATTGATCCATAGNCACGCCTTCTCTGAGACTCTCCAGCCTAAGGATAACAAATGAGAAATCAGTGTCTGGTGGAAAAGCTGGAAAAATCAAGATACCGATCTAAATACATCTGTGTATCATCTGATGTGACTGATTTCCTCTGAGGTGTCAGTTTTCTTTCTTCATTTTGGCTACAGATACAGGTTATAAAGCATCATGGTCAGAAAAGGAATTTAGTGGTAAACTTCCTCTTCTGAGCACATATGGCTATTTTTTGATGACTTGGTAAGTATTTAATTGTTCTAAGTATGTAAGGAGATTTTGTATAGGAAATATCAACAAAGAATTCTTCACAGTGCTGCAGAAGCTCAGAGAGTAAGTGTTGCAATGTAATTCCTAAACTGTATACACAAAACACCTTCACTGTGGCTGCACATCCTGCTTCTACAGCTCCTGTGATTTGATTTTTGACCTTCTTGGTGGTTCTGCCTCTGTACTGAATAATGTACAGTGCTGTGTGACAATGCACATGTTTCAGGCTGTAGAAAAAACATAAGATGAGAAATACTGTTTGAGACTTAAATGCAATCATTATATCAACATGTAATGTGGTTTAATCTTGCACTCTGAGTACCAAGAGACATTTTACCACTGCCTTTATCCAGAGTAGAAAACAGTTCATAATGACTACACTGGAGTTACGAGTGTCCTTTTGTCCTCAGCTTCACCATTTCTTACTTATTATTTACTGTATTGTTGATTCTTTCTTATCTGCCTTTTTTTTTTAAGGCACAGACACTTGCTTTACCCTCTTACTGAGACTACTGTGCCAAGGATCATCATCTGTGCACTGAAGAAGAGCCTGGCACAATTGATCCATAGTCCATGACAGGGTACACTAAATACTATTGCAAAGTAAATGAGTTATCCATAACCAAACCCTTCTCCAGGGAGGCTTTTAGATACCAAAGTATCAGAGTTGCACTGAACCGTGCATGACTGCAGTGACCAGTGCAGAGATGAGATTCATGAGGGCTGGTGTTCCTCAGGTGTCCTGGATGCTCATGTGCAGCTCTAACGCAGGGCGGATGCACAGCTACCAGTAATTCCCTCCTTTCTCCCTCCCTGTCCATTTTGGGGTGTCCAAAGCAAGCAAGAACCAATTCTGGACAAGGCAAACACTGCGTTTTCCAATAATTTCCTGCCCCTAGGGGACTCTTTGCATCTTCTGCTCCTGGCGAGGTCAGCCACAAGTGGGCAGTGTCCGGCTGCGGTCCCTGCGGAGCGGGGTGGGCACAGCCACAGCCCGGGCAGCTCCGGCAGAAGGGAATTGCTCCCGGCGCTGGGCAGAGCCCCCCACACCAACTAAACCACCGAGGGGTGGCCGGCTCCGCTCACGCTTTGCAAAGCGTGTTTTTATGTGGAATGTCCCGCCCATGGTAGCGGCGATAATGAAATGGTATTTGAACATAAATGATGCTCATTTCTTTTGTCAATTTGGAAAGCAGTTGTTTCTGGATTTGCTTCTCTCGAGCACACACCCTGCGTGCTGCGCTGGATGGCTCTGCCTTTATCCTGACTTCTTTCCAAGTGCTCATTCCTCTGCAATTCCAAGCGTGCCACCTGAAGCTGAGGCTGCTGCTGGGGTCTGTCCATATCGGCTATACCGTTCACCATAGCTGGGAAGTCTCCCGTTTACCAAAACTGTAATATTTTGGCTAATACTAGCATTTCTAGCAATTAAAGCAATTAAAGCTGCCACATCGTTTAGTCAAAGAGATGATTGTGCTGTTTGCTGCTGTCTCCCATTAGGAATTTAGTTGCCTAAAACTTTCCGTGCTGTCCAGCAGAGTGGAATGGGCTGTTGACGGCTATGCCCTATTTTTTTTTTTTCAACCACACTGGGATAGAAATGGGTTTGGTAGAATATTTTCACACTGAATTGCAAATGATCCCATGCAGCTATTCTTTTCTTCTCGGCAAATATTTTCCATCTCTGGTCTCCAAACAGTTAAATGAAAGACAGCCAGTAAAACGGAGATCTCTTTAATCCTGGAATAGGCAATTGCAAACACACTAGAGGACACCAACCTCTTTTTATTTCCCATTTAGGATCGAGAGGTGAAAAGTCAATATTCGTCTGTGAGATGCATCCAGCTAAACAGATGCTGGACCGCATGTGCTCATTTCAGTCCGCTCCGCAAGTTTATGGAGAGCAGAAATATTTACACACCGAAATAAGTCCCTCACCCTCTCCAAACCACAAACCTGACTTCCAACCCAGGCGATTTCAGTGCGTGGTGCTTGCCCCGCTGTCTTAAAGCGTGTTTACCTAATGGCCGGAGCCCCTGCCCAGGGTCCCCCTTCCCGCGGCTCTGCGGCTCCGCAGGGGCGAGCAGGGCCCGGGACCGGGAGATGCTGAGGCCGGAGGGAGCTCAGATCGCGCAATTTTGCAAAATGGCCTCTTCCGATGGCAGGGGCAAAGCCTCCTGTTGAGGGTGTTTGCACACCGAGCGGCCGTGGTGTTTGTGTGTGCCGGACAGAGCTGGGGTGCTGGGGAGCCGAGGGGGAGGCGCTGCGGGGATAAGGGGCTGTCCGGGGGGATCCCCTCCAGACGTGCGGTCAGTCTCGCCTTGCTCACGCACCCCCGGCCCCGCAGCAGGGCTGGGCTCCGGCTCGGCCGCACACGAGGCCCCGCAAGGGCTGGAGCATCCGCAGCCACCCTGCCACCAGGTCTCTGTCGCGGGGTGCCCGGAGGGCCGGGATGTGCGTTTAACCGCGGGGACCTGCTGGGGACAGCTCGTAAGTCACCGCGGGGATCGCGGGTGCGTTTAATCCCCAATTTTTTATTCATTATCACTAGTTCTTGCTCTTTAGTTTCCTCGCTCTGTGGCTTTGCCCGACTGTGCCAGAGCGTGTCCTGCTCCCCGCCGTGGCCCCCAGCCCAGGTTTGTGGCAGAGATGTCCCCCGAGGTCACCGCTGCCGCCCGGTCCGCACCCGCGGGGCGTGTGAAGCTGAGGGCGCGGGGGACAATGGGGAGCACTTTAAGCGCCGTCTGCTGATGAAACATAGCCGGGCGCTGGTATAATGGGCTATTTTCCATCGGGCGTGTAAAGAATGGTTAACTGATGGCTTGAAAATTCAATTGAATACCTTCACGGACCTAAGTATAAATATTATTTTTTAAAAGAACAATACGTAATTAAAAACTAATATTTAACAACTTAAACGCCTATCCTCTAGGAAATAACAGCCTTTCTTTGCAAAACCTCCGAGATTGACTTCGCTTCCTCCTGTAAAATGAGGCCAGATTTAATTCTCCAAAGATCAGTGAGATCAAGTATTTCAGCGCTCAATTTACAGCTCCGGGGTATATGGGACCCTTTCCCAGCTATCTGGGTAGGCTAGGAAATAACTCGGGGAAGGAGGAGGGGGAAAGGAAGGAGAATTAATTCCCGAACACCTCAGTAACACCTGTAGTATTTCCTTGACTCAACGTCACGCCGGCGATCGCCGGGAGAGGGTTTCTCTGTCCACGGTCAAATTGCGAGCAGGAAAACAGCGCAGCTCTTGCAAACAAACAAACAAGCAAACAAACAAACAAACAAACAAACAAACAAACTCATAGTGTTTGCTCGTTTGTAAGGAAGCGCCCAAAACTGGGAAGATCGCTTCGCGGGGCAATTCGGTCCCGTCGTGACACAGGCGGGGAAGCAGGCGAGGTACCATCTGCCACCTCCGCAAACATCCTCGCCTGGATGCGTGGGATTGTTCATCGGGCTGGAAGGAGCGAACCACAAATAAACCTGCTAGTTTCACTGAAACCTTAAAAAAAAATATAAAGTACGTTACACTGACTCCGAGGGTCCCCGTTGCCCCCGGAGGGTCCCGCACTGCTTCCCTGCAGCGCCTCGGCTCCTCTGTGCAATGTCAAACCGCGGCCCGGCTGCAACCTTTCCCAAACCCTCCGCAAGCTCATCCTCTTCCTTCCCCGCTCCCTTCATCTAAAATACAGCAAAAAGGGACAACAGGCCACCCCTGCTAACCTCCCGGGGAGATGGGAAGTGGAGACCAGGCGGCCTTTCTCCCTGCCGCCGGCCCCCTTCGCCACCACCCTGCCCTTGCCCGCCACGGTGCCTCCGCTGCCCGCTCCGCCTGTGCGGGAAGCTGCGGGAAGCTGCGGGAAACTGTGGAAAGCTGCGGAAAGCTGCGGGAAGCTGCGGACAGTGCTGCCCTTGGCTTGGCTGCGCTGCGCTGGGGCGCGGGGAAACTGCAGAGCAGATTTCCAGCAGCTAGGCTCTGCATCGGCGCTGCCTGCGGAGCAGACCCCTCGCAGCCGCACGCACTTCTTCCCACAGGGAGGTCCAGGCTCCTGCTCTGCCTCCACCATCCGCTGCCTTTAGCTATGGGGAGCATTCCCTCTCCAGGACACCCACGGCTCTCGGACAGAGCCTGCGGGCAGCAGCGCCCGCCCCTCGCCGGTGCGCGGAGCGCGATGAGGCACCGGTTGCAATTTCCGACATGCGGTCAAAAAACCACTTTCTTTACCATAACATTTTTTTTCCCTTTCTTTTCATTTTCATTTTATTTATTCCCCCTGTAACAGTTTGTGGAAAGTGAAAACTGATTGGAGGTAGGTGATTTGTGGAGAGAACCGCCGTGTGCGCTCTCTCTTGCCCATATGGAGAAAATTATCGCTCAAGTTCAGACTTTCCTTGGATCGCAGCATCAAACAGCGCAGACCTGGCAGGAGTCGGGAGAGGGGATCACTTTCGATTCCCGGCTGCTACTCCTGCAGCCTTCACGGCCGGAGAGCGGAGGGAGGAGAGAGGAGCCGGGTCCCGGGGCTGCCACAGCCGCCCGGGTGCCGTCCGTGCCGCAGCCCCGCTCGGTGCCCGGCCAGCCCCGCTCGGGGCCAAGCCCTGCCCGGGCAGGCGCTGCCGGCGCTCGCTGCCGCTGCTCGTCCTCCTCTCCTGGCCGCGGCTGTTCCAGCCCGGCCTGACACCGACCGCTGTGCCTGGATGCTGGCGGAGAGATCTGGCGGCTGTGAAGGGCTTGGCCGAGCAGCACGGTCGGTGTCACCGGCAGCGCGGAGCTCGCCCGCGGAGCAGGGTGCGCGCAGGCGGGCGTCCAGCAGTGGGTCCCCGCAGCGCCCTGACCTTTGCCGGTGTTCTTGCGGCGAGAAGAGCCGGACAAGCGACGAGAGACCTGCATTACCCCAGGGGAATGGCCAGCGAAGCGACGCGGGGAAAGGCAGCACCTCTGCCCAGGTATTCCCTCATCTGTGCACTGCACCGAGGTGAAGTTTTCTAAAACTCCGAAAAAAAGTCTTTCCCCTATTTTGTTTCCGTTTCAGGGAGGAAAGAAAGACAAAAAAGGATTAGTCTGTAAAAGCACTCTTAGTTCGGAACTAATCGATGGAAAAATTTGTTGGATGGAAGCAAGGTAACGGAGCGGCAACCCGATGGAATCACACACAGAGTTTAAGCAAAAGCCCTCATGTCTATGTTTGACATACATTATGCATGTAAAAAAAAAAAAAAAACAACCCCGGGCTTCGGAGGCCTGGAACATCCAGAAAAACCGCTAATTTTGCTTTAGGAGTTCTGTTTTATTGCACTCTGTATGACTTCCACAGCGCGCACACCCCTGTGAGCTTGAAGATTTGGGAACGCATTTGCAAATGAAGGAATTCAGTGAGGTTATGCGTTTCAAAGCTGGATACTTATATTCGTATTCCAGGATGCTGCTACAAGCAATTATGTACTTGAGGTCCTCGAAAAAAATTGCATGTTTTAAAATGAAATACGTATTAATTAGTGCCCTCAATGACACTTCAATGTGCTAATATTTAGTCGCTAAATTTTAGAAGCTTGGAGAGTTATTTGAGAGTTGATAGGTCTCTTTCATTGCGAACTCTTTGTGTCTCATGCAGGTCACCAGGAGAAAGATAACTCGGGTGGATGGAGGGGCTTGTGAGGGGATGCAGAGAGAATCACTCTGAAAAACTCTCTGCTCTTTTGCAAACTCAAATTTCCCCAACGGATGGACAAGAGTGGACACATGCACACACACAAAACTAAAAATAAAACTACTTTAAAAAAAAACAGCAAAAAAACCCCGACCCGACCATGGAGCAAAGGGAGGAGAGGGAGCCGACTCCCTGTAGAGCTAACTTCGTTCCAGGCTCTCCCCAGGCCAGGTCAGGAGGCACTGGAAAATAGAGATGACCTTCTCTCCGTTGTCCAGAAAAACTCTTCGTGAAATGCAAAGCAAATTTTGGCGGGTCCGCGGGATCGAGCTTTCTAGGAGCAAGTTAAAATGGAATAATTCACAAAACTGAATTCACAAAACTGAATAATTCTCGTCTGAACGAGAAACCAAAAGTATCTCAGTAGTACCAAAAAGTGCCGGACAGAACCCGTGGTAAATTATATAGTGATTTTCTGTTTCCCCTTAAAAACAAAACTTTTCCTTTTGAGGACATGATTTAGTTTACTTCTCCCCGCTTCTTCCCCATCCCCGTACGGACAGCGGTGAGCTCGGTCCAGAGGAAAGTTTAGGAAAGTTTGTAACTACAGCCCCCTCCTCGGGCGGGATCTGTCCCGCCGGGAGGTGTCTGTGCCTCCCCTGGGCCGCTCCTGGCCGGTGCTGGGGCTGCGGTGCGGGACCTGCGGGGCCCCGGGCAGGACGGAGCAGAAGAGAAGCACGGCACTGATGGGGAGCGCTGTGGTCTGAGATGGGATGGGGTGGGGAAGGAGAAGAGCCGGGAATGCCAGGCAGCTCCTGAGTGCTGCGCACCCGCGGGGTCCCCCCGTGTCCCCCCCGCCCGCTCAGGGCAGTGCACGTCCCGCCCAGGTGCAGAGCGGGGGTTTATGTCGCGGACACTGAGTTTCTGTTTTGGTATGCATTGTATTCCACTAAGACAAACAAGCACCAGGTGGGAGAGCATCTCCCTCCCGCACGTTCTTCCCACGCAACCTCCACATCAGTGGAGGCTTGGACACCTTTTCGTTCCCATACGAGATGAGCAGTTTCCCACGGGATGTCCTGAGCGCGGACACCTGCAATCCCTGGCTGGCCTGCAACTCTGCCTCTGCTCTTAGTTCTTTTTTTTTTTTTTTTTTTTTTTTAATATGAGTCTGACGAACTTTCATAAAGGAAGATGAAAGCCCCCATAGCTGACACGGGCGCTCAGAAACCCACAATTTCAGGGCTTGCCCAGGTAGCCCGTGCCGGGCAAAGCCCGTGTATCTGCCGTGAATTCAGCACTCAACAGCTGGAAACTGGCTGTAACTCACCGGCGTGCGGTACCGCACCGCAGACAAGCCAGCGTTTCCGAGCCCACGGGAATCCCCACAGGATCTGTTGCTCCGGGACAGAGCCTGCAGGTCCACCGGACAGGCGGGCAGGAAAGAGAGACGCCTTTCCAAAACCCTCTCGCCTGTATCGCATCACGCACGAGAACTCGCCGTACACGGCGTGGCACAAACCAAGATTTTGGTGGAAGTGCTAAAATAAGTTCAGGGGCTGGATGCAATCTGGATCCAGCTGTTCCAGTGGCTGTCCCGGAGGGACAGGTTTCAGACGTGCTGGTCCCTCGGTGGGTAGCTCAAATCAAGCAGCTCTGCCAACTCACCGGGGAGAGTTTGGAGTGCGAGTGCGTGGACGTGTGTGAATACACACGCGTGGAGCTTTCTCCGTGCACACTGCGCCCCTCAAAACAAAATAAAACAAAACAAACAAACCAAAAAGAAAAAGAAAAAAAAAAAAAGTTATTTAGGGCTTGATTGCTTTTATTAACAGACACATTAAGCGGCCTTAATGCTCCTGGCAGTTTTTGACGGCACCGGGGAGCTCGGGAGCGGCCGGGCCCGCCCGGGATCCGCTGCGGGCGGCGGGGCCGNGGGACCGGACGGGACCGAGACAGGCACCGGGATGGGAGCGGGACGGGACCGGCACCGGCACCGGGATGGGAGCGCCGAGGAACGGCGGGAGCGGCGTGCGGGCATGGCCAGAGCCCGAGCGGCCCGGCCCGGCTCTGCCCGGCTCGGCTCGGCTCAGCTCGGCCCGGCCCAGCCGCACGTACTGTCGGTACCGCGCTGCTCACCGCGCCCGCGCGCAACTGCGGGTATTTTCTCCCGCTTCCCCCGCACATGTTGGTGTTTAAAAGGTCTGGCACGGATGGGTGCGGGTTAGGGTTTCGCGTGTAAAGCCGGGGGTTACGGATGTCCTGTGTTAATGACATTGTATTGTAACAGCGAGCCTGACACCCCCGGGACGAAAACAACCACGCGGAACCACGGCGGGGCCGGGATGGGCAGCGCGCAAGTGGCGCTGGTTTGGGAGTGAGAGGGGACGGGGCCCTGAATTAGGGTCGAAAAGAGAAAAACTAAAGCAACACTGCCCGATCGCTGTTCCCGGGTGGGTGAGAGCAATCCGGGCAGCAAGGCCTTTTCTTGCTTCTGGTCCGGATCCCGGTCCCGGTCCTCTGCCACTGAGGGGATCCCGGCGGCTCCAGCGCTGGCCCGGCTATGCGGGACCGAAATAGAGGGATGAGGTTTTCGGGGCTGGTCTCCTCGATGGGGAGGTCCATGGGAAGCATCCCATGTGTCCGTCCCTCCCGGGAACCCGGGATGAGTGGGGAGCAAGGCCCTGTTCACGCGTGGCTCCGGCTGCGAACGGAATCCACCTGCTCGGCGGAGGCCGTGGTGCCCGACCCCGGGCTCTCCCGCAGCCCCACAGCCCGGCCCAGGTCCTGGGAGCCCAGCCCGGCTCGGCTCGGCCCAGCACTCCTGCCGAGCTTTTGCGAAGGACTCGCAGGAGGCTTAGACATACTGAATAGGGTTTAGGGCGTCCAGAAAAGAATTAAATTACACATTTCACCCTCTCCTTTAACTCACTCAGCCCCACGCACCAGATACGACCTGCCTAGGTCACCTCTCCTCCCTGCTGTGTGCATGAATATCCGGGACAGGAGGGGAAAAAGGGAGACAGATCCCACCTGGAAAAGAAAGTTAAGGGGAGACTGAAACTTCCCTCACCGCCACCCTCACACCCGCGAAAGTTCAGCCTGGTTTAGCTCATGAATAATCGTCTTACCCCGAGGTCCCCGCATCTGAGACCTTCCTCGCAATTTCTTCTTGGCTCGTCTTTTAAAAGATGAGTATTAGTTTGGAAATCCGGAGCTAGTGCCTTTGAGGCCAGCCATGTAATTTGACTGCGA
The DNA here is from genome assembly GCA_013400855.1 of Buphagus erythrorhynchus. Lineage (NCBI taxonomy): Eukaryota > Metazoa > Chordata > Aves > Passeriformes > Sturnidae > Buphagus > Buphagus erythrorhynchus. The sequence goes on from VZTT01021789.1 coordinate 261,577, forward strand.
ATGTAGCGCACCCCTCCCTCCGAGAGAGGCTGCCTCTCGGTGCGCTTGGAGCAGATCGGGGATTGCTGGGAAGGGAGCCCCTGCCAGATTTTCTCCATGTAGACGCCAATAGAACAGCGAGAGCAGCTTGTCAAGACCCTGGGTAGGAAAAGTTCAAGAGAGTGTCTTCGGGAGCTGCTGCCCGGGCAGGCCGGGCTGGGGCTCAGCGGCCGTGGCCGGGCCAGCAGAGGCCGGGGCTGCTCGGGAGGCGCCCACGAGAGACGGGCACGGCGACGAGTGCGAGAATGATACAAAAATTTAGGGAGAAGAGGAAAATTCTGGGAAATCCCATCCCGAGTCCTTTTGGTTTTTGTTCTCACTGTCCCCGGCCTGTTTTATCTCTGACAAAACCCAGAGAAACCTTGCGCTCTCCAGGCTCTGCTTGCGGTTCCTCTGCCTGGATGTATCCCCGCACATACACACAACATGCACACAGATATGTGTATGTGTGTACAGAGAACAGAGAACGAGCAGGGCTCGGACCTCCAGGGTGCTGCGGCCGAGATCACTCTCTTTTCCCGAAAAAAATCAGACTTGGCCGTGGAGAGCTCCCTGCTGCAAGCGTAGCCTCCTCCGTTCAGCTCCAAAACAACGGGACCCCCCTTCGGAGAGAGATTTTAGGCTAGAGGATATTTCCCCGGCGGTAAAGTAGGTCGAGGGAAATTTATCGATCGTTTTGGAGGTTCTGCGTGTGTGAGGTTTCTTTTCAAATGGATATAATTCCTCCCTCCCCAAGTGCTAAATTACCCGATGCAGTTTTCAAAGGAGCCCCGTGATTATGTCAGGATGTCTGGAAAAGAAAAAAAAAAGGCAAAAAAAACGGAGTTGAAGTTTTTCCAATTCAGATTCATTCTTCAGTCCTGGAGAAGTGTAAATACGCAGATGCAGAACACTGTTCTTCCTAGAAGAAGGAGAAGTTTCGCTCTCTCTTTTTTTTTTCTTTTTTTTTTTTTTTTTTTTTTTTCATTTTCAATACACTGGAACCAAGATTCCAGACGAAATCAGCACATCAAATACCCGTCCTATTTAGGGCACTTTCTCATCCTTGCTCGTGTCTATAACCCCAGATCTTTTCGAGAAGAGGCGTAATGACCGCCGCTTGAGGGGAAAAAAGTTGCACGGCGAAGGAGTGAGGGGACTTAGAAAGTTAAGATATCAGCGATTGACGAGGGGCACGAGTGGGGCTGAAGGGAAATCCTTCTCTCCCTTGCTCGGCTCTTTCCGCTCAGCGGGGCCGGAGCCCTGCACTCTGGTGTCTTCGGGCAGGAAAGGTTTTCCCAAACGTGTGAGACCTGGGAGAATGGCACCTCGCAGCAAAATCTGCCCAAAGACTTGAGTTACGCCGTGTAAAGCTCACTTTGCTCTGCGCTCGCACGCACGTGTGGCTGTGGATATCTATACGTGCAGCCGCCCCACGCCTGGAGATCAGATTTACATTTCCTACAGAGAGTGAACTTCTCCCTCCACAAAGTGCACACAGCGCGGGGTACACAAAGGGAAACACGGCCTCAAACAAAGGCACAAGAACAGCCGCATCTTTGCGTGCCCAACACTGTTTTGTCACTTATATTTAGCCCGTCGATTTGGTATTGTGTTAAAAATATCGGCAAGCTGGGAACAGATGCTTTTAGCAGCGAGTGGGAAAGGAGAATAGAATTCACCTCGCCCTTTACTGGAAACAACCATTTAGACGGCGATTTGTTTTTTAGCATAATTTAATGCAGCGAAGTAACGGATTTTTAGTGTATAAAGTGGAAAGAAAATAGAAAACAAGGTCCGGGAGCGAAGGAAAGAAACGCTAGACTGGTTTTAAGACTTCCCCCATCCCTTGGTTCAACAGAAACATTAATTTACATTAGCAATTCCGCATCTTTAAGATAAATTACACAGCGGCGTAATAGATTTAAAGTACGCCAGATTTTTTTATCATTAATTGTAAATGTGCAAAATACCTGCTGGTACTTCACTTTAGAAGAATGTAATTGGCAAAAATGGGAGGCTGATGAATAGATAATAGATCCTTAACTACCAATAAACAGTAAGCACCAGCCAAGAGTATTAGGATGTGATCATAATTATTCTGCAGCTCCAGCCAATGGGAGGAGGAGAACTCAGCCCTAAAATCATCTCCGGACCCAAAGGTAAACGCGAAAATACGGACAAGGCTGGAACCGGAGACTTGATCCCCTGTCCCGTCTGCGAGAGCCCGGCGTGTCCCAGCTTTGCACGATGCGGCCGCCCTGCGCTTTGTGCTCCGCACCGCGCGGTGCGGGCAGCGCGGAGGAGCGAAGGGGAAATAAATAAGTTCGGAGGAGGAGGACGACCCTTTCTCTCACCGGGACGAAATCTTTCCCAAGCGGGGCATCTCTCCCTGACGCCCCGGGGCCGATCAAGGTAACCTGGCTGGGCTGAGAGTACCCGAGAGGTGGCAGGGACAGGGGTGTCGCGCCGGCGGAGCAGCCCAACTCCCCCCCGCCCCCACCCGAGGAGATGCAGGGCCCCCCATCTCCTGTCCCCCTGAGCCCCCCCTCGGCCCCCC
>VZTT01021789.1:271162-295960 GCA_013400855.1 Buphagus erythrorhynchus
GGGGGGGCGTGGGGGAGTTTGGGCTTGGTCATAACTTTTGCTGCAAAAAAAAAAATAAATCAAATGGAATTATCTCCCCCTCCCCAACTGTATCCCCATTGCAAAACCGGATGATGATTATTTTTTTTTTTTACGATTAACAAAGCGCAAACCCAGCGACCAGATTTGGCGGTGGGGACACCTTCTAGGCTGGGAGGATCCAGAGAAAAGCGACTTAAAATCGCGGATTGATTTTTTTTTTTCCTAATGGCCATTTTCATTGGGTCAATTTTCAAGCACTGACCTTATAATATTCCGAGATCATAGAGCTACTAAAAAAAAAAAAAAAAAGACAAATGTTTCCTTCATGTCTCCTATACCAGAATGTAAATATTTTTGTGTTTTGTGTTTAATTTGTTAGAATTCTAACACACTATATACTTCCAAGAAGTATGTCATTGTCAATATTTTGTCAATAAAGATTTATCAATATGCCCTAAATTTTTAAGCAATATCTTTCCCCCTTCACCCCCAAATTTCTCGGAGACCGATGGTTTCCCCCCACACCGCCTTGTTTTTAGCTGCTGAACCCCCGCGGCCACGCCGCGCATTCCTGCGGCCATAGGCGCATTTTCTTAATGTATTCGCTGGCTGCTAAATAGACCTCCAAAAATAAGCCGCAGAGGCGCACTTGCTGTATATAAATACCTAAAACCCCCCGAAACAGAACCAACCAACCAAACAAAAACCTCCAGGAGAAACCCAGCCCCTTCCCTGGTTAGAAACAGAAGTGCGGGCCGGTTCGTGATGGTGAAACTGGTCGGCAGCAGCCGCGCTCCGCTGAGAGAGGCTTTCCTCGGCAAAAATAGGTGTTTTATTTAGCGAGAGAGGATTTTTTTTTTTTTTGTCTTTTTTGCCCATCTTTTCTATCCCCTGTCCAAGCCGGTGCCGTGAGGGACAGGTCCTGTGAGCGCCCCAGCTGCTGCTCTCCCTGCCGCTCTCAGGGAGCGATCCTGGGCACAGAGTAAAACTCTGACATTAAAGAGGTGGGGGAAAGGAAAAAAAAAAAAAAAAGAAAAAAAAAATAAAGCTCTGGGTCCTTGAGGAAACTAGCTGGTTTTCTGGGGGTACACAGTTGTTTTTTCATGCTTCATTTGCTCCTTAGCCTGATAGACTGCATTAATCAGTTTTATTTCCATTGATAGAGAAACCTCGTCTGCTCTGTTCGAGCTACAAAGAATCCTGCAAGCTTTTGTGAAAGTGCAAATCAGTTTAGGCAATTATCATACCAGGAATATGAAGGGGAAAGAGGAGGCATTGCCCAGTGGTCTCCTTTAATCTCTTAATCCGTGGATCCAGGGGGGCTAGTTGGACATAATTTAGGACAATCTGACTACCCTTTACACTGTGATAAGGCGAAGTTACAATGCATCGCAAAAATACGAGCTTTGTTAAACATACTGCCTTGAAAAGTTAAGATTAGACATTCTGTGCACGTGTTGGCTCTATCGGGTACTATGTAAATTTAATTTTTTTTTAAAAAAATCCGATTTTTTTTTTTTTTTTTTTAGCATCTCTTCTTATACAATCCCGGTGACTTTCCATTCACTTGTGCTACAAATATGAGAGAGGCCCAGTCAGGGTTAGGACGCATGTCGCAATGCAGTCCCTTCCATTTAAACCTAGCCTAATTGTTTAGTAGAGCTATTCCCAAGGTAAACTTCTCGTGGCGTTCCTTCCCTCCTCGGACAGCTGATGATGCAGACCTGGAAACCAAGCAGGACGCACATTGCCCCTGAACTCGCCCAAGCTGCCTTGCTCTCCACTTCAAACCCGGGCAAATGGGCAAACATTAAACGGATTGCGGCCGAACAGCAGACTTGGGCCCTTCTAGAAATTGTTTCCCATCTTGATAAAAGGCTTATTTCTGCAGGAACCATATACTTCTCCCCCGACCCCTCTTTTTCTTTTTTCTTTTCTTTTTTTTTTTCTTTTTTTTTTTCTTAAACCGTGAGGGAAGAGAAGGGAGAGAGGGGAAAAAAAATTAAGCGTCCTATGTAGCGTAACAGCAATAAAATCTTCAGAGAATGCCATTAGCTTTGAAAAAAAACCCTAAAAGCTTTATTACAAACCCAGCTTTGAAAATAGGGGGGATTAGGAGTCTGAAAGGGTCCCACAATGGTTAGAAGAAAAGGTTTCATGCTAATGAGGTTAATGCCCTTTGTATCTCAGGACTCCACAACTTCATTACTCCCTATCTCCGGCTGCACCAAGCGGCTCAGAACACTGCAATCCACTCCAGCTCTCCCCTGCCTTGCCTAGAGAAGGATTTGATAGCAGCTCTGTTCAAACTAGATAATTATATCTTTTCAAGTCGGAATTAAGATAAAGAAAGTGAAGCAAAGGCGGCTAGCCTTGATCCACTGCAAACAAATTTGGCGCACTTTCTAGTCTCTCTCCCCCTGCCTCAATAGGCAGGACAGTCAGCTTATTAGACCCTCATTTGCTTTATTAATTCATCTATTTAAAGTGGCAGGATTAGAGAGAGGGAGAGAGAGGCAGAGTCTAATGTGGGACAGTGGATGCCAGGCAACGTGGAAATATAAATATTGGCGAGATGCTATCCGAGCGGGTGTTCAAAAATACATTTTATATTAAATAACTGAGAGGGGTGGGGGAGGGAGCGTGGATTTCGGGTGGCGAATTGCAGACTCGGGCGGATTTTTACGGCTTGTTCGAGGGAAAGCTGGGGGACGGCTGCCGGGGGCCGGCTCTCCCTCTGGAGGACGCGCGGCCCTCGGTGCCCCGCGGGGGGTTTGGCCCTTGCTGTCCCCCCGGGATGCTCAGGGGGTGCAGGACAAGCGGGGAGCCCCTCACCCCACGGCCGGGGCCGCTCCTCGCAGCGCCGCGGGCGCGGAGCGGAGCGCGCTGCCCCGCGCAGCGTCCCGGCAGCGGGGCTGGCTGCGCACCGCAGGGTTCGTGTGGTTTGTGTGGTTTGTGCGGGAAGAAAAGTTTCCCTCCTCCGTCGCTCGGCTCTGTCTGTCGGCCAAGGTCAGCGCATCCCGCCCCCGGCCTCCCCCGGCCCCTCGCAGCCCGGGGTCCCCGCCGCTGCCGAGCCCGCCGGGGGCCGGATCCCCACCCTCCGCAGCGCTGCTGGCTCCGCGTCCAGGATCTGACCCCTCCGGCATTGGATTTTTAACCCTTTCCCTCCCGACAGAGCTCCCAGGCGAGGTTGTTTCCCACCGGTGGGGTTTGCGCTCCCCACGCGGCGCAAGCCCGCACCCACTCAGCCCTCTCCTTGCCACTGGGCCGGGCTGAGGCCTTTGGAGCCCTGGCTTTGTTGTGTTTAATCGCTGTGTTTATTCACCTTCCTCCTCTGACGGATCGCGCTGTTACCTGTGCGGGCTCGGCGGAAATTAGCGGTCCCCCCTAATTAGCACCCAGCCTCCGCATAGCCCGTAGGAAAGAGGCAGAGCAGCTCGGGCCGGATTCCCTGATGAGCAGGATTCTCCCAGCCTCTGCTCCCGTGTCCATCAGCGGTTCATAACTGCTCGGAGCTAATACAGCCATTGATTTACTCCTCCAAAGGGTCCCGCTGCGAGGGGGAAGCGGGAGTTTAGAGAACCTCCTGACCCCGAGCCGTAACCTCGCTCCTCGCCAGCCTCTCTCCTGGTGGGACACTCGCAGCCGGGGGAGCCCAGCCCGTGGCCCACGCTTGAAACCGAAAGGGCCATTAATCACCTTCCCTCGCTCGCTTTTAATTGACCTTTTGCAATTAGCGCCTGTTGCAGGGAAGGCGACCCGTCGGTGGTGAGGAGCCCTCCCGGTGTCCCCTCGGACCCCTCTTCCCCGGGGGGGGCCGTGGCAGCCCCAGCTCCGGGCACGGCCGGGGGATGCTCGGGCATCTCTCCCGCACCGGGCTCAGCCCGCCCCGCAGGTGGCTGCCCTGGCCGGAGCAAGGAAGGCAGGATCTGCCTTCTCTCCTCCTTCTCCTTGTCCTTGTCCCCGCCGTGGCCCTGCTGCCTCGGGAGCCCCATCTCCCCGCACGGCCCGGCTGGAGCCCCGGCTGCCGCGGGGGCTCCGGGAGAGCATTTATAGACCCGCTCTCCATCGCCCACGGCTGGACCTGACGTCAGGAAGAACTTGATCTCGCCCGCTTTGCTCCTGCTTCTGAAACTGATCCTTGAAATGAGAGAACAGACTCTACACAATTCCCATGGCCTTGACATAAGGTACAGCGATAAATATACACCACTAATGAGCAATTACCATATAATCACCTTCCAATTAGCTCGCATAATGATGAATTAAACATTCTAGCCTGCTGGATTAGGTTTCTTACTTTGTATATTATTTACGAAGGCTAGCTTCTGCTGAGCACCAAATATCAAATTAGATAGGGAATTTTCAGTTGGGGGTAATTACGCATTCAGAGCATGCCCGGAGTTTTTGTCACCAGCCAACTAAAGTGTATTGGAAGGTAGTGTCCATCCTTTTCTCTCTTTCCTTTTTGATGTCTTAAAACAAAGTCCACGCTTTTCTGCCAATGCTCCGCACGTCGCCTCCCCTGCGTTAATTCTGCTTCCTTCCTCAAGGCTGGACAGACAGAAAAACCGGCCGATTTTTTCCCTGGGACAGTTAAATAATAAGGAGCCGGCAGAGGCAGGATCTGGGGGAAGCAAAGGATCTCTCAGTCCTCTCCCTCATGGTTGCTCCATCCCTGGGAGATGGGAAGAAGCCCGTCCTGTCATCCTGGCCAGGACCACCACCCTGGTCCCCCGTTCGGGGAGATGAGGACTGGCCGGGCACAGGAGGGGACATCCCCCGCACCCCACCCCGGGTTGCTCTCGCACAAACCCCAGGACACCCTCCCGCGAGTGGTGGTTTCCTTCACATTCTGGGGAGAGCGCTCCACAAAATTCGAGTCCCGGCTGCGTTTGGTCCGAGAGAAGAGCGGGGAAAGGCTTTGGGTGCTGATTCTCCCTGGAAGAGAATGAGAGGAGAAGCATCAGCCCCGTAGGAGGAGAGAAGGGTGCGGAGGTCGGGCACTGGGGCAGTCCCAGCCCTGATGCAGAGGGGATGGAGGGACGGCGACTCCGGGCGGGGACGGGGCTCGCAGCCGCCGTGTGGGAAGTGGGAACTCGTCTCGGAGCTGCTTGGCTTTTGTTGGTTTAAGCTGGACCCTTAATGTTTTCTTAATTAACCGTTTGAGTGTGAGTAAACCTCCGCGAGGCGTTTACAGCCTGGCTATAAAGTGGGAGCGGGGATCTCCCTGCCTCCTGCATAGCCTGAAAACATTCCTTGGGGGCTCGAAGGGGGCGGAAAGCCGCTCCACAGGGAACAGTGTTCTTGCCCAGACTCTGCTTGGAATTACCTTTCTAAAAGTCCTTTACCTATAAAGGAAAGGACAAGCTGGTAGTATCCTCTTTCTCCGCTCCACTCTCTCCCGTCTGACACATGGAGCTCTGGAAAGTTTCAGGGATTTCCAGTCAGGAAAGGAACAGTTCAGAGGAGCAGAGATGCTCGGCTTCAGCCGTTTTTTTCTTTTTCCCTATATAATTGTGGGGGTTTTTATTTAAAAAGGAATTTTAAAAAAGAAAGAAGAAGAAGAAAAAAAGTAGGAAGAATTCGAAACAATTTCGCCCAGTGGAAATGTTGTCTGAATGAGTGTTGGTGACCTGGACCCAAATAAACTTAGATAAGATGCGGAAACTCATCTGTCAAGTCTGGAAGCAGCAGCTGGTCCAAGCCTGACTCGAGAGAAGCTGCTGGATTCCGGTGTTTTTGTGGAGTTACACTCATAGCTTTATCAGTATTTGAACAACCTTTTTGCGGTTTTGCTGTGTTCACAGAACGCGCGAAGTCCTGACTTTCTCCACAAGGCCGGAGAATACAAGCACGGCTGTTATTTTATCTTTAGATCAGCAAGTGGGTATCAGAGGCGGGGAAGAAAGTGCATTCTTGTGGGTTGCGAGACTGAGATATTCCCAGATAAACTCTTCTGTGATCTCATTTATAATCCACGCGATCACGGCTATTTTATTTGGCATACATGTGTCTAGAGGAAGCGTTTGCTGTGATGGGATGTTTAGGATCCAAATATATTTAAGAAGGTTTTTCAGAGAGTTATCTCCTGTGCCACCTCCTCGTCCCGGTAAGCACGTTGCCTTTTTGTAGCGGTCTGTAAGCTCACACCTTACCTGCTTCTCCGTGGGCTGCCAAATGACTGCTCAGAATCAAGGAAAAGGGAGGAAAGGGGAAGGTGTGATTTGGAAGAGTAAAGGCTGTTCAAATAAACGATGAAAAGGTATTTTCATAAGAATAACGTTATTTTATTTAAATTCCCGGGAAATACAAAATAATAGAAAGCCAGCACTGACTAAATTCTGCAAGGAAACAGAGATGGAAAGAAAAAGAGAAAAAATAAAGATGAAAAAATGTACCTGAGAGATAGGGGAAAAGAGAAAAAAAGAGGAAGGGAGGAAGGGAGGAAGGGAGGAAGGAAGGGAGGAAGGAAGGAAGGAAGGAAGGAAGGAAGGAAATGTCGTGTGTAAGGAGAAGCCAAGGTCCCAGTGTGGGATGGAATGAAACCGTCGCAGGGACACTGTCAGGAGTCTGGGGAAGGGCCATGAGTTCAACGTCGGACCGACTTGGAGATTCACGCCAGTTTGTCTTTAGGAGAGTCAAGGGCTGTCCGCTTTCTTCTCACCATTGTGGCGAAGTCCCGAGAGGCTGAGGTCGGTGTTTTCTGTAGGTTTTCTCTGGCAAATCAAGAGCCCCGCTCGGCAAAGCGGAGTGTCCTGGCGGGCAGGGAGCGGTGCCACCGGTGCAGAGCCCGAGGACATCGCCGGGCAGGGCAGACCCTCTGCCGGGGCCTTTTTCCTCTCCCCACTGGGCGCTTCTCCTACCCAAGCGGCCGCTCCTGGCCTTGGAAAGGCAGGAAGGGAGAGCCCGGGCTGCCCGGGATGTCCAGCCGTGTCCTACGTGGCGGGGACCACCTTCCCGCTGCCACCCCGCGCATCGCCATGGAAACCGCCGCAGCTGCACATCCAGGTTCCCGAAGCCTCAGCCCCGGGTGCCCCGGCACGGACCTGCCAGGGACCCCCCAGCCGCGCTGCCGCTGTCGGGAGTGGGGCGCAGCCCCCCGAACCGGCCTTCCCCCGCCCGTCGGTGGGCAGGAGCTCGTCTTGGGGCTGCCCGCCGGGAAGAGCCTCTCTGATTCCTTTTCCACCCTGACACGAGGGTCAGAGATAGGCGAGGGCTGGCCTTGAGCTGCGCGGCAGCAAACGGGGGCTGACACCGGCCAACAACCCTCTCTCGTCCCCGCCTTGTTGGGGCGACCGCGGGAAAGGACCGAGATGCGGGCCGGCAAATACGAGCGCAGAGTTTGTCCCTGCCCTCCTCTACCATCGCTTCAGCTTCGCCCATCCCAGCCAGCAGCTCCCGTGTGGCCCCAGGGCCCCTGTCCCCGCAGCCAGCCCGCGGATGCGCCCAGCGCAGCGGGACCTGCAGCCCCGGCCAGGTGCCCCCTCCCGTGGAAAGCGGCTGCTCCTCTTTTTGGAGTGTAAGGGTAAAAACTGCCCGCTCCTTCCTGTAACTTAAATGAAAAAGGAGTAAAAGGCAACGTTTACACCAGTTTAATTAAGGAGGGCTCTTGTACCTTGAGGGGAATCGCATCATTTCACATGAAATATTCATACAGGAGGTTTCCCGAGCTGCTCCGTTTAATCATTCCTGCTGCCAGCGAAGGGCTCTGTCTCTATACATGTCTGTAATTTGATTTTAATGTCCCCATTTTCCATCTGCACATGTCCGGAAGGTAAGTCCCCGTGAGGAAGCCAGGGCTGAGGAACATTGCCCAGCCCGGGCGGGACCCGCACCCGCGGAGCCGTGCGCAGCCTCCCGCGGGAGCGCATCCCCTGGGAGCGCATCCCCTGGGAGCGCATCTCCCGGGAGCGCATCTCCGGGGTGCGCATCTCCTGGACGCGCATCTCCCGGGCGCGCATCTCCCGGGCGCGCATCTCCTGGGAGCGCATCTCCNGTGTGCATCCCCTGGGAGCGCATCTCCCGGGTGTGCATCTCCTGGACGCGCACCTCCCGGGCGCGCATCTCCTGGGAGCGCATCTCCCGGGCGCGCATCTCCCGGGTGTGCATCACCCGGGTGTGCATCTCCCTCGCTCACCGCTCCAGCCGTGCCCGCCGCTCTCCTCTCCTCCGCTGGACTGTTTCGCATTCAGCTGGGTGAAACAGTGCAGTTATATATCCCTACTTAAAGGGAAAAAAAGAAAAGGTAGAAAACAAAACACACAGAAGGAAAAAGAGTGTGGCGTCGACTAATTTAAACGACTTGGAGTGGAAGGGCTGTCAGCTCTGTAAGTAAATGATGCTGTGTTGATTCAGATGTTTCTGGCCGTAATTGCTGAGGGGGAAGAGCTGAGGCTCGGGCTCGCAGATTCGGAGTGGCGAGCGGGAGCGGCCGGGCCGGGGCCCCGCTGCTCTCGGCGGAGCAGGACGGATGGATGGCAGCAGGGCCCGACACCTCCGTGCCCCGCTGCCAGCTGCCTCTGCAGGCTCCTGCTCACCCTGCCTGGATGGGGAAGAAGCTAAAAGGAAGGGGGAAAGACATTTACCCCTGAAATGATGAGCCCCACTTCCCTCTCGACCTATCCAGGCAGACTTATCTATCCATCACACTGTTTATTGGGTGTCCCCAGCTGGGCTATGGGGAGAGAAATGCAAGTTAAATGATGCCATTAGACTGTAGAGCAACAAGCAGAGACGAGGTAATTGCCAGCAATTCTCAGAGCCAGTCCGGTGACCTGCTAATCTGTTGTTACCAGCACCCAGTCGGGAGAAAAAAAAAATAAACCAAAAAATCTGTACAATGGAGAAAAAATCTGACTTACTTCAGACCTGGTCAGCTTGTTAATGTTCCACTTGTAAAGAAAGAAGGGTTTCTGAGTGAACCCTGTCTGTGTTCAATCATACTCTTACTCCATTTGCTGAGTGTAATATATGCTCCATGGTTTAATCTGTTCTCCCTTCTTTTTAAATTTTATTATTTTTTCTTCTCTTTCTTCATTTGGATCCCATGAGGTTTGGCATCAGACTGTTGGAGTTATGAACTAGAGGGTGTCTGCAGAGCAGGAGCACCGTTCAGCACCTCTGCCTTTGCATTTCCCATCCAGAAGGCAGCTGTGTCAGCAGAAAATTCGGGAGGTACATGCAAACCTTCACCCCTCCAGAAACTTTCCTCAATAAACCTCCCTCTGTCATTCATATTAGAGCACAGAAAGAGCTGCTTGTGCAGGAGGGAATGTTTGTGTGGAAGGCTTTATACAACTCCTGCATCCTGAACCAAATATCCACAGAGGCTGGAGATGTGAAATAGAAACTTAAACAGGCTCAAACCGACTGTTTGAAACCAATTCCTTCACAACATTACTTTGTTTCTGAAATAAAAGAGATAGGCCCTTGGCTAGCTTAAAGCAAAACAGATTTTTAACAGGTGACTTAGATTCAGCAGTGTTTTGAAGAGCTCAGGGTAGAAACAGCAACACCCCCCCAAATTAAAACTGTTTTAGAGAAAGTTGAAATCACAGGAGATGCACAAAACTACCATCAAAACATATATTTTCAACATTAAGGAGGGGTTATAAAGTGTGTTTGAACTTGTTTTATTTTATTTCAACCTTCCATCCTTCCCTGATATTTTTATTTGTTTGTTTTTAAAATGGAAAGGATTGTCTGGAGACTTCCCTAAAAATGATCTTTTGATCTTACTGCAAATATAGGGCTGAAACCAGCAGCCCTTACTTAACACTAAACCATTTCTGAAATGGCTGCTGGGTTGCACAAGAGGAGACCCAGAATATTTTCCATTATTCATAAACATTTCAAGCAGGTAAGTTTAAGACTTTTTGTTTTTGATGAGCTATTCTCTCTCACACATATGCACACAGACAAGAGCTACTTAGAACACACTTGGATTCAAGTCCAAATCAATGAATAAATTACACAGATGGATTTCATTGCTTCTATATTTGCTACATGTAACAAATCAGCAAAAATGTTCAGCTCATTAGCGGGGACAATACTGTGTTGGAGGGGTCAGACACGAGAACGAAAGAAGCATTCATTTTTTCCTGTAATGTGACTGATGTCTGGCTGAACAACTATGATTTATACCAGACCTCTCCCTTAATATAACATATTTCTGCAATTCTTGTGGGAGAGCCCAAAACGTTCATATATGACAGAATCAAAAATAACTCCCTCAGAAAGGCTAAATTACATGGTTTGGAAAGTTCCAGCCATGTACATCTCATGACACTATTTTACTGCTGAAGAATTGTCTTTTTTTCACAAGTGATAACTGCAATCCAGTAGCAGCTCAACCATTCCAGTGGGTATATGTAGCATGTTGGGGCTATATATTAAAGATCAGTAACTCTACATGCTCTAAAACAAAGGCCTTACATTTTATCTCACAAATGAAGACCAGTAAATTGTGAAAGAGCTGTGCACATATTAGTAGCCCCTCATCCACACTGTCACTTCTTAGTTTTCTAGGGGGACACAAAATATCTGTCTTTTCCTGCCTATCCACTGTCACCCAGACTTATTAATTCAAGATAAGACTGCAATTCTGAATGGAGCTGTCAGGTCAAACACTGGAAACTTTTCCACTTCTGGCCCAGGAATGAGGTACCATCGAAAGAGAGTGAGTGAACATTGCTTGGAAAAGAACAGAGAAATTTGTGCAAAACTTTCTGCTGCCATCCTGTGACTGGTGGAGAAAGCCACCTCTTGATTTTCCAACGAGCAGGGTTGCAGATTGTGATAGATGAGGCTGCTTTGTGTCATGACTGGTGTCAGAAGCCTTTATTTTCAGTGCTGGGATGCTGTGCAGGTGACCTTACAGTGAGAGCCCTTTCAGCTGAGGGCACAGCAGACAGCCACTGGTGAGTTTGAGGTGCTCAGGGCACAAGTGTGGCTTTGCATTCTATATTCCTACAGCTATTTGAGCCCAGGTCTCTCTATCTTTGCTCTGCTGACTGATACAAGCTCTGTGATGCAAACAAGGCCCAGAAGATCTTCTGTATACCACAAGGACCGTTCCCAATTATGCATTCTTGGAGCACTTCCATTGAAGGAGACCCTCTTCCAGAGATACTGATCCACTGCTGATTGGTGAGAGAGTGATTTACCAAGTGAAGGTTGGTGTGGCTCCTCCATTCCTCTGCACATGGCTGTTCCTAAAGCCTGCCCCTGTCTCAGGGACACATGCTCAGTCATGTGCATTGCTTTTGCAGAACACACAGCCAGATATCAAACTAATTTCTTCAGTGTATGCAAAGTTCCCTTCAGAACCTGAAATTTTGGATCTTTTCCTTGCCTAAATTCTATTTAGCATCTAAGTGAGACATAGATAACAAGCTGGCAGGCTGGAGCTAAGATGACCTTTCTTCCAATGAGTAACAACTGCGTGTGAAGGGAAACAACTGCATGCAAGAGTTTTCCATGGGAACCTGAGTCACAGCCCACTCAAGAAAACACAAAAATGCTTTACCAGGTTTGCACCATGTGTGCAGTGTATTTTGATGTGTCCTGTGATACAGACCTGAGTGGCAGCTGAAGTCACCATGGCCCTGGAGCCCTGCTGTAGGTGAGGCTCTCAGGGCTTGCTGCTGAGCTGGACAAACCCCCTGCAGGCAGCCTCAGCCTGGCTGAGAAATTTGGTTACACCAGATGAAAATTTGGCTGGCCCCTGGGTATAAAATTTGAGAATTTCAGCTCCAGAGTCAGAATACATCTTAGCAAAAAGAGCCCCTTCAGCCTGTGAGAGGACAGGACCAAGCAGACCATGCTGCTAATGCCTGTCCTCCTGTACCTCTAGCAGAGAGTGCTGCTCCCTCAGTCTGCTGAGATAAGTTGGGGAGGTGAGTATTTGTTCACAGGTATTTTCAAGATACTTTGGCAAAGCAGAAAGACAAATGCTTTTGCTCTGTGTTTGCACAGAACCTAACACAGCAGAGTCCTGGTGCCTTACTGGAGCTGCCAGGGACTTCTACAGCACAAATAACAAGTACATAATGCATCTGCTACAGAGCTCACAAACCTTTCATGTTATTTATGTACTAATCTGAACAGTGTGGGCCAGATTTTGATCTTGGTTATGCTGGAGTAAATGAGATACGGGTTTGGCCTCACATCCATAAGATCTATAGTCAATCAGTGTTTCTAATGTGCTCATCATGGAAATATCTTGGCATTGTGTGGCTGGCCCACTTCAGTGTGACTAGAATAGCAAAGCATTATATTAAGCAAACAGAACAGTTTGATTTATAGATTTGTGGTAAGAATAGTTCAGTTTTCCAGGGTGTTCAATTTAATTAACATTCTCCAGGGAAAAAACTGCTATTGTTTCCCTAACCACATGCCTTCCAATACAAAATAAACTCTTACTGGTGTGTATGTGCTGCTTAATTATCCTAAATGGTTCCTTTTGAAAGTTGTCTATTGACCTGCTTCTACACTTCACAAGTGGAGTATATCCTATTCACTCAAGAGTGTGTCTACCTGTACTTAGCAAGAAAGAGATACCAGATGAATTTTAACACTGCTAAAATGACAAAACAACCTGCTGTATGCACATTCCTCAGTGTTTTACAGTTTTACAGTGTTTTACAGTTCCCCTTATTCACTTGTGTGTGAATAAGGCTGCAAGGGTGGTTTATAAAGTAAATTATAATAATAACAATTATTATTAGCAATAATATCTGTAGGTCCTAAATCCAGCCACTGTTTGATGGCTGGGGATAAATCTACAGCAAGGAGCTCTGTTTGGATGCTACTGGAGCACAAAGCAGGAGAGCAGGGGACAGTTTATCTGTTTGACCTACTAGGGATCAAATCCTGCTGTTGATACTCACCTTCAGCTACTCCATGGTTTTGATCTGCTGGTTTTCAGAGGGGTGAGCTACAGGAAAAGCAGATCCTGGGCTCAGGTCATCCCTGGCTGCCAGGGCTGTGTAAATCACACTGCCTTTTGCACCAACACAGTGCCTGACCTGCTGCCTTCATCTTTCAGACTCTCACAGTTTTTCAAGAGTGCCCAGATTCAGAGGAAGATGGTGGAGCAATCCTGACTCCACTTTTTCCCCAACATTTAAGTGGAAACAGAGCTGGGCCCAGTGAGTGCTGCAGTGTGGGATGACAGGAGGGCGAGATTTCGTGGAGTTGAGTCAGTAGTGAGAGCTGGCTGTAGCCGGCTCTGACTGAACACAATAAACAATTCCACTTGCAACATGCTGTACTATTTAAGGGCTCAGAGATGCCAGTGGGAGTTTTGCCTGAATAGCAGGCGAATAACAGGTCCTTACTCTCTATCATGTCTCATGAAATATCACAGCCCCATGTGTGCTGCAGAGGCAGATAAGGGAGTGGTGGAGATAAGAGGGAGCTGGGGAGGGCCAGGAGGAGCAGAAGGGCTGTGCCACTGCCTCCCCACTTCTGGAGAGAGCCTCCCTCCAGCTGGGGAGCTCCCACCATGCTGGAGATATCTGGAAGATGCTGTAAGGATGGCCAGGGAAACTGCACAGCCAGGCCCTGGAAACTGTGGATTAACTCTGCAAAGTAAACGACATGATTGCAATGATTCCCCCTACATTTATCATCTATTCATCTCTGCCACAGTGTCTCCATTAGTTCTACTTCCCAATGACTCCTCTGTCTAAAAAAGGAACCTAAATTTTAGGGAAAGGTTAGAAATAATTTTTTCTGCTGTGCAATGTGCAAGCAATTTATTGAATAGTCTCAGAAATTCTACTATGTTGCTTTCCTCTTGCAGTACTGATGATTCAAACATAAAGCAGCAGGTTAAAATATATTCATAAAAGACTAAAAAAATGAAACTTGTCAAAACAAGCAGCAGATTTCTCCCTAATATTATGGTATACAATTTTTATAAATGTGGAGGCAGCTTTTTTAAGAAGTGTATTTTAAACTCATCTAAATTATATTAAGAGTCAAGGCCCAATTTGGTAACAAGCTGTGAGACATCAAGGGTTCTTTTAATGAAGAATTCACGCTGGAAAAACGTATGTCACAAGACATATGACTGGATGCCTCCATGCTTACTAACCCTTTGCTCCCCATGCACTGATGTACACTGAAGTGTAAATCCAGAAAAGGGAGTTCAGATGAAATCCTTGACCCAAATGGCCATTTGGGTCTCTCCATGAGCACACAGCACTGCAAAACAAAGGGCATCAGCAAGGATGCCTGAGGTTTGATTTGCATTTTGCTCTAGTTGAGTGATACTATTTATACCCTGAGCTAATCAGAACCAGGGCTGTTTCATCATTCTAAATGTCAGGAAAAATATATCATGTGCATCAAGGGAGAAATCTTGGCCCCACTGAAGTCAATGGCAAAACTCCCATTGATTTCACTGGGGCCAGGATTTCACCCTGAATAAAAACTCATGTTTCATACACAGCTTAAATGGCAATGGGTTTATCTGTGAGGGTTTTTAAAAACTGTTTTGGAGAAAATTTCATTACTGAAATGCAATTAGGCATTTATTTAGCCTTTACAGAGCAATCAATGTTTTCACGAGCAGTGTAAAGGAATATAAGAAGAGAAACTCAAGGCTGAAGTTGTATGATATGCAGTTGGGCAATTGTTAGAACACATAATTGAATGTGATTCAATGTCTCCAAACACAGTTTCACTAATAAGCTCCTGGGATTGCGTCTGGATGATCCAAATGTGAATATTTTTTCCTGCTGGGTGACGTAATAGCTCACCAGGACACCAGTGCAGCGGATGTAACATACTTGATTTGATGAGCCTGTTGGACACGAGAAAGAGCTCACAGTTGTCTCTCTGACTTGCTCTCACACTAATGAAACACAGCCCTGTGGCCTCTGAAGTCCTGCTGGGCTTCAGCAGCTGTCTTTGGTACTGTCCCCAGCACAGGAGGTGGACAGAGGGTCACTGTGGGTTTGAACATCGCTGGAAAAGTTTGGTGAAGACCTCAGCTCCAGCCTTATTTTAAATCAAAAGAGTCTCGTCTTTCCTTGCTGGCATGGTAAATGAGCAAAGTGTTAGGATTTGTAAGGTTCTGAGTTTGCTGAGACAATTCACAAGAAGGAAAATAGCCTTGTTTTCACTGTCTAATTAGTTCACGGTGCATATTTCTTCAGCTGTGTACTTAATACTTTGAAAAATATCATGAGATCAAGAAAACAGTTTTTCATTTCAGTCAAAAAAGAAGCCAGTGGAAAAAAAAAAAAACCCATACAAGAACAAAATTCAGTGATTGGAAAACACCACATCCCCACTTAAAGGCGCTTTCAAAAGATATGTTGTACTCAATGAATCTCACTTCTTCTAACCAAAGCCATAAATCTGATGTACAAAATGTTCCCTTATTTTGACTGGATCCATTTGAGCTGATTAATTTTTCACAATTTTCTCTGAAAACCACACTGTGGCATCGCTTCAGCACCAACTGCCCATCTTGCACAGACACCATTGGTTCCTGAAATACTTGGGTTTCCTGTGAGTTTAGAATGGGTCCCTTCCAAGTATTCACTTTGTCTGATCTTGTTAAAATTATTTGAATGAACAAAATTATGCCTTTGATGCTATGTTGCAAAAACATTTAATCTATTTTGTTTTCAGCTTTCCTTTGACTGGTACAAGAAACAAAGCCTGGGAAAATAGGCAAATCATGACTTATGCGTGAGTGGCTGGTCACATTTGGAGCTAATTTCTTTTCCAAACATTTATACTTCCTAAGAAACAGTTTCTCCAAAAGAATAACTCCTGGAAGAGGCTAAAGTAGTGGTCAGAAAAGAGGAAAACATGACATTTGATGTAGTCACCTCGATTAAGGTCCTGTCCAATTAGGTTTAACAAGACAGGGTTAGAGAATCATCCTAAAATACATTGGGGAGAGGAAAATATTAAGGAACAAAGAAGCCTCTGGCCTCAAAGGACAAGAGAAAAGAATTTCAAACCATCTTGACGAATCAGTATAACCACAGCTTGATGGAGAGACAAAAATGGGATGACTCTGGCTCTGAGGATTGATGCTGAGATTAAAAAAGCAAACAGAAAAATAAATCCTTTCACTTCTAGACCACTGACTTGAATTCATAAATCAGTTAGTCATCATCATCTGATAGTTACTGAATATGTCCTTTCTGGAACAAACTGGTGGTCTCAACAGGAGCTCTAGGAGGCATATGACAATATTCAAAGCAAACAATTTCCTGCTTGGCATTATTGCTGGCCATCTCCATAGGAAGGCCAAAGGAGCAAGCAATTAATAATGGGGGAAAATACCAACAATAGTTTATTACTATTATTATTACTACTAGTAGTGCTATTATTACTGTTATTAATTCACAAGAGGAAATTATACAGTTGTCTGAGTATGGCAGTAATTATGCAGTTGAATGGGATTACTGCAGAGCAGGCCTGAGATGAGGGATGCAAGCTGTGGTCGGATTAGGAAAGCATCTGTGGCTGCACTAACTTGGCGAGGGACAGAACCAGGGCTGCCACTGCCTGAGACCCAAAAGCAGCAGCTCTTATTCTATTATTGCATGAACTGGGTCCTGCTTTTGCAGGCAGGGGCTGCAGCAGCTCCCACCCTGCCTGGAGATGCACTGTGGTGGGGAGGAGCAGTGGCACAGGCTCCCCCATGGGCTGTGTCCTTTCTTCTGGCTGGCCCCCAGCAGTTCAAATCCCTTCTGAGTGAAGATTCCTCCAGAGGATCACTCACCACCCAGGAGATTGCTGTCAGGCAAAAGCAGGAGCTGCACTGAGGCTGAGCAAACACCCAGCAGTGTACAGTGCCACAGCATCCTGTCCTGGCCCTGGCTGAAAACACAGCATCCCCTAAGAGCTGAAAACACAGCATCCCCTAAGAGATGCTGTCCCCAGGCCTGCCTCTGCTCTCCTGTCTTCTCTGGATGAGCACAATGAAACAGTCACAAAGTCCATCATTGCACTCGTGATCACTTCACCAATGTCTGAAGGGAGGATCATCACCCAGTCTGTTCTAAGGGTTAGAACACAACACTTCATCATTGCTATGTTGGCCCTAAGATGGTAATTTAAGTGGGTTTTTATTCTATGCTGATTTATGGTGGCTAAACTAATGTAATAAAACTTCCCAGACCCTTTTCATGGGCATTATTGATAAAAACACTCAGTAAAAGAAATGTGTAAATCTATCTTTGTGAGCTCTAATACTTGTTGGTGGCATCTGTTTTTCATTTAACAAGATGACTGAAAATGAATGTAACTACAAAAAACTCAAGCAGCCAAATGTGTACATATTATTGTGTAAAAACTGCAGTTTCACCACTCACTGATAATCAACCCTGATTTATTTGAACAGCCTTTGAGGTTTTGACTTTACTTCTCACCCAGGGCTTCAGTTCAGCAGCAGTTTTCCTGAGGCAGGGTCTTCCAGGTCTGACCCAGACATATCCATTTGCAACAACATCCACTGGAAAGGGTTTTGTACATGGTAATAGCAGAATCAGAAGAATTGAAGTTTCCATTCAGTCACAATCTTCTGTGCTTTGGCATACCCACAGGGCATTTACTAAGTGAGTATGAACATCTTTTGTGCTATCTTATGACAAAATGGCCTGTTTATGGAATGACACCATTTCTGGATATTGAAAAGTCACCTTTTATCAGATATCATGTGTAACGATCACATAAGAGATTAAAAAATGGAGATATGTGGAAAGAAGGGAGTGTGCAGTGGATTATTCAGCACCACAGAAATACAAGGTGCAGGAAAAGAGTCTCTGGAGACTGTCTGGGTTGTTAGCATTGATAAGAACAACTGGGATGTGCTGCTGGAGCTGGACTGGTGTTTGTGGCCAGGAAGGGCTTTCAGGGGATGCTGCATTTCCCATGTACCAGTGAATTTGTCACTGGCACAAAAACAGGCCAGAACAAGTATAAATTAAATAATCTTTCTCTGTGCATGGTGACAGAATCCTTGCAGGTTGATAAAGAGCAAATCCAGTTGGTTATCTCCTCACATACAGTCTCCCATAAAGAAAACTGGTGCAGATCTCATGCACCAGGTAGGGATCAGATTCTAAACGTGGGCAGGTAAGGGCAAGGCAAATATGACTGTAAATGATGGGAGACAGCAGCAGCTTTCCAATACAAACCCACTTAAATCCCCAACAGTATAGGCTGAACATTTTATTGGGACTGTGTCTAGGTGTAATTTGAACAAAACTCTGCTGACAGTTCATAGTCATGAATAATGTGACAACCATGGCACAGGTGCAAGCAGGACAAATTTTCTGCCAAATTTATCATCTCTGGGTGCAGAGTGACAAGTGTTCACCCATCTCAAAACAGAGCTAGGAATCAGTGACTGAGACATCCATTTAGGATGTGCCCCTCAGTCATTCTCCAGCTATTCCAGCAGCTTTTCCTAATGATGCTTCTTTCCAGTTCTGCCCGATTTGCAAATTCACAGCTGTATGGCTGAGGAATGTAATAGGGTTAGATCCTTGGGAATTTTGGACCTGCAGGCTTCAATGAGCCTTGGGGGAGTTATCCAGGCTCGGAAGACATCCATCAGGTCCTTATTCCAAAGAAATCCTCCACCATCTGTCTCATTCCACATACCCTGAAGCCAGTGGGAGTCCTACCACATAATTCAATAGAAATCAGCCCAGGACCCACCTAAAAACACACCTGTTCCTTACAGCATAAAGTGATAAGCTGCAAAGGTTTTGTTTTTAATTGGACACTTAATACCAGCTTTGGCAGGTGATTAAACCGTGATTTACTTCCAAGGGAGATAAGAAGTAAATTTCTAAGGAATTCTGGAGCAATGGTTTAACAACACGGTAATTATACAAAGACTTTTTTTGGAAGAACTGGGCAAGTTAAGGGAGAATCAGACATAAATAAGTGAGTTATTTTTCTTCCTACACTCAGAAGACACAGGAGATTAGAAAATGACAAAAAAAAAAAAATAGAGCAGTGTTTAAGTAGTTTGAAAATAAGAGATTGTGAGTGGACACAAAAGCTGCCCAAGAAATGTTTAATAGGGAGCCAACAAGGAATGTATTTCCACTCCAGCTGAAACAGAAGTGGCCAGTGCTATCAGAACATCAATGTATACAAATCAAACAATACAGCTTAACTAGCTCCCATGGGTAAAATAAAGAGGCATGAAGTAGGGATTTGTCAGTCATTGAGACCTTTATTAATAACAACTGCAGTTTAAAGAGCGTGGGTTCTGGTACTTGCAAACAGGAAGCAGCAGCACTCAAACAAGAAAACCAACATTTCATTGCATGTAAAGGAAGATCATAATTCAGAGGGAAAAATGAAATTTTTTTTGAAAACAAATTAAGCTACATGACTGCAACAAAGTCTGAGATACTAATAAAGCAGTTTTGTATTTTGCATTATAGAAATACAATATTCTTAAGTATTGTATTAGAATTGTCTGACTGGTATTGGGACAAATATGCAATGGATAAAGAGAACAACTGTTCAGAATGGTCAAAGAATGAGGCTTCACAGCAAATTTTTTAATTTTTCCAAGGACATATTAAAATAGTTTTTCACCTTTAGGCTTCTGCTTGACAGGGGAAGATTATTTCAGGCCTCTTGTGCTGATGCTAACCTTAGTCCTCTTCCTTAGTGCAGAAGGCTTTTTAAGCACTGGGGTTTGGCTAACTCTGTGAATGAGAGCAGAACTGTTTATCCTCAGCACCCAGACAAGGACTGTACTGCTGATGGAATACCCAAAAGTGGCTGAATGTGGTGACTATTTGTGGCTGGGCTATCTCTGCTGAACCTTTCCTCTGGTTTACTTGTGCTCCAACAAATCTGACATGAAGGATCTATTTTGGGGGACAGTCCTGCCCCTTCAGCATGACAAAACCCAGGGAATGGGACACAGGGGTCTTGTAGAGCCCATCCTCTCAATGCACCAGAGCTCACAGGCAGTAAAAAATGTCACCAAAGAAGTCCCATCAGTCTGTGACACCCCTGCACCCCTTACAGCAACTCCTTTGTGCCCCTGTGGTCTGGCTGGTTTAATGCTAGTTGGATCATTACTACTGTGGTTTTATTTTGCAATTGTTCTCCACTGCAAACACAGGTGTTTGCTGGGGCTATAAAGCACACACAGCCCCAGACACAACTCAAAGGGGGGTTTGTGCCTGTCTCCTAGTAATTCTAAGTTAGCAATTTTTCACCTGAAAAATAAATATTTCCCCTTTGGCCTTTCCTCGGGAATACTGGAGAGAAAAGGACTGCATCCTGTTTTGTGTAACTAGGTCAAAAGCTGTAGTAATTATATAATAATGGCTTGGAAAGGCAGTATTTCAGGACAAGGTGTTTCAAGCCAACAACTTCAGTCATAAGAATGACAATGGTATTTATTGCAGGAAATCCCTTGCAAGAAAAATATCTGCCTATTACAGACAGCAATAAAGTAAAAATTTTGCCTTGAGCATATTTCTTCCTAAGGCAGAACAGTAAATATCTGAGCTGTAGAAACATTAAAATACCTGTAACTAGTAAGAATTTACAGTTCTACAAAAAACATTGTCAACAATGTGTGTAGGTGCTTTAGAGATAAGTAGGCATTTACCAAAGATTTATGGATTACAGTGTTCTGTGACATCATAAAATGTGGGGAATCTGAGTGCACGACTATTTGGCTGGTCAGCAAAAGACTCTTCTTAGACCATTAGGCTGTGCCATACATCATTCCTAAAGTTATTTCCTTGATAGGTCTTGGAAAAGGTGTTGCATATCACAAATATTCTACGACCTCAGAAGTCAGGCTGGGAGCACCTTTTGCTCCATTAGCAGTTGAAGTTAATACCATTTACTTTTTTACAAAGAAAGTAATTACCTCAACGTTTTCAATGCTTTTCCCAGATTGAAGCTGTGAACTCAACTTTAGGATGATGTTGATGTTTGTAATCAACCTTATTTCTGAGTTTGATGATTCATCATGGACTCATTATATGTGATTTTCTTGTGCAATGGTACAACACATTAAAAGCAAATGAAGTTACATATCCTCATTTAAAATAGTTTGAAAGGAAAATCAGTCAAACTCACTGCTGCTTTTGTGCAGTGTGCTTCTACTTTCACTGGTACTTCACAGGTGAAGTCAAGGATTTTATCTATAAATTTCATAGCTATGTAACAGACAGTGATATTAAATGGGATACAAGAGGGACACTGGTATTATGGAGCTCATTCTAGCTCCTTTTATATATTGCAATGCATTGAAAACAAATTAGAATCTTCAGTCTAAGATCAGAAAGGCCAGGAAGAGCAGAGGAAATTTTATAGACAAAGTACAGTAAGGTGTTTGGGATCTGTATCCCTGGAGGTGATCTCTCCATTCATAAATTGTTTTGTGTTCCCCATTCTTGTCCTCCTTTCCCTTTCTCATTCCCAAAGGACCTGGTCTGGGATTACCTGTCATCTTGCAAATGTCGAGCAGAAACTGGGACATGGATCTTCTGGTGGAAGCATAATCAGGACAGATTTTCTGAGAGCCTTGCCCTGTGCAGGATGATGGGACAGGGAAGATCACAGAACCACAGAATATTAGAATGGCATGAGCTGGAAGGGATCTCTAAAGGTCACCTAGTCCAACCCACCTGCAAAGAACTGGGACATCTGCAGCCAGACCAGGCTGCTCAGACCCTCCTCAAACCTGACTTTGGATGTTCCTAGGCATATCTGCCACCTTTCTGGAGCTGGTCCAGTGTTTTGCCATCCTCATTTTAATACACTTCTTCCTTATATCTAATTTAAATTTTAAAATTTATTTCAAAACCATTACCCCTTGTCCTTTTGCAATAACCCCTGCTTAAAAGCTTGTCCCCNCCCCTCCCTCAGCCTCACCCTAGAAATTTAGAGATAAGATCAAAAAGAAATGGAAGGGAAAGTTACTGGAAAGATCAATCTGTGCAAAGATTTCAGTGTGTCTTCTCTCTTCTTTTCATGGAAATGGACATCGGGGCAAAGGAAATGTCTTTATTGCTGGAAAACCTATATAAAGCGAAGCAGCAGAGAAGCCATTCAGCACAGAGGGATTGCAGCAGCCAAGGAGAATGGAGGGCTTTGCATATCCAGAGTGAAGCTGCTGGGAAGGAGCTGCAAGGGGATTATGCAAATCCCTGATTGGGTGAGCAGGGGCTGATTGCCAGAGCAGGGGATGCACACACTGCCTGTACCTCGGTGGTGATTATGCAAATTACACCCCCCCAGCCAGGGTCCAGGGCAATTGGCTAAATGAGAAAAACTCTGCTTACACATCAGTAAATGCTCAGTACTTTAAATGGACCAGCCCACAGACTGTGCAGGATAAACACAAACACAGCCCTGCCTCCCCCTCTCCCTGGGATCCCCCTAACCCTGGGCTGCTGGCTGGCAGCAGATCCCTACCCAATAAAAGTGGGTGTCCATTTCCAATTTCTCTGAGTCAGCCATCAAAAGGATAGAAAATGGAAGCTCAGGTGAAAACTTCTCCATGTTGCCAGCAGTTTTCTGATTCCAGGAAAACTCTGTTGTTTTTCAAAGGGGGGATGCGCCTGCACAGTGGATGGGCTCAGGCCTTAGTTTTGCACTATGCATGGGAAAGATCTGGAGGGATGTGAGATGTAATTAAAATATCAGATATTTAATACATATTCCATGTTTTTTTTAATGGCACCTAAATTTGCTAGAAGATAAAGACATTGCCCTGCTATACTTGCAATAAAATTTTAATATTCAGAAGTTTCTTTTTATTCTTTTTTTATTCCAGTGTGTACAATTATGTGCCTATATGTGTGCAATCCAGCATCAGTTCTCAAATCCAGCATAATATCTCAATATAATTTTATTTTGTTCTGAACAGTCTTTAATGTTTTCAGAAGCTTCTCACAAAAGGAATCTCATTCCCATGAACACCTAAGCCTGAAACACCTCTGTAATTCTCACTGCAGAATGTTGGAAAGATGTGACTCAGAAATACAGGAAAATACACTAATTATATATTGTTCAACTAATTGCACTCTGCAGTTTTCATGGCTTACTGGCAGATGGGTGATTCAGATTTTGAGGTGATTGGGCCAGTTTAAAAACAGAATATAACTGACTAATAGCTGGACATGTCAGAAGAAAGGAAGGAGATTGTCCATCTCATCCTGTGGCACAATGTAAGATCTCACTGAACTGGGTAGCAATAAAAATCAGTTTATTAGCATGTCAGGATTATAGAAAATTTCTTGGTAAAGCCCATGCCAGTGAGGAAGAGAGTAAAAAAAGGTCCACAAGGTTTTCCACACTGAATTTTCTCCCTAATTATTCCCCTGGGTGGGCAGAATCTTCTTCTGTGTACAACAGGTTATTGGTGATATCAGCAAATGTTAGTCCCAGGGGACTAATTAATTTTAATAGAGGCCCCAGTGAAAATCAGGGAATGAGGCCAAATATTATTCCAGTGAAAATCAGGTGAGTGTTTACATCTGGGCAAAAAGAAAGGGGCAGTATATAAACATATGAGGCATGAGGAAAACCTAAGTGTGGTCTGCAGGCAGGACAGGGTGCACAAGCCTGGCTGGAGAAAGCCCAAGGTTCATCAGTACCTTCAGTCATAAACCAGTTATTATAATTTGCCATATTTACTCTCAAAATTAACTGCCCACTGCCAAAAGATGGATTTTGGAAACCCAAGCTGTGGGTAGTTATTCCCAGTCTGCACAGGCTGTGGTTGTGGAAGCTGATAGCAGATATTTTCCTCATTAATGCTCTGTTCTCTTTTTAATAAGCTAAGAAACATTTGAAAAGCAATAAATTCCAATAACTGATAACTCCAGGACTATTTCTAGCCCACTTTCATGGAGGTACAGAACAAATATAACTTAAATAACTTGCATCTGTCATTACTCCAGCTTGGTCTGTACCTGCTGGGCTGCAAAGCTGTGTAAGCAGCAGCTTTCAATGAAGTATTGATTCCTGTCACTTTGCAAAGAAGAAAATAGAGAATGTCAGCTCTGCTACAAGAGCGACATCATGGAAAGAGGAAAAGATCACAGGAGAGCTGAGCTGTGCTACAGAGTCCTCCCCTCTGGCTGAACTGCAGCTCCTGTCCCCTTGTGCCAGCAATGAATGAGATTTGTGATGAGTCAGGGCTGCTTCCTCACCTGTGAAATCTTTTACACCACATACAAGTGCTGCTGGGGATCTCTGCTCAGCCCCTCGTGGGCAGGTGTCCCAGCCACATAAACCACTGTGACAATTGACATTAATTGGCACCCTTGCTGCAGTCTCCAAGGACAGGCTAAAGATTTAATGGGCATTGAGGGTGAATTATTCCCATATGCCTCAAGGTGGTCCCTGCAGGGCTGTGCTGACACACATGGGCAGGCCAGAGCCTGAGCTGCCACCTCTTGTGATGGATTTGCTTCACTAACATTTTTAAAGGACAAAGACAAAAGGGAGAAATGAGAAACTTAGAATATCAGGGAAAATAAAAGAACAGCGTGTTATTTCTCAAAGACATCTTGGAACTGAAGTAAATAATTTTTCTTGGATAATTGTGAGGTCAAATGGGTGAATCTTTATGTAAGTTGGTGATGCTTCACCACTTCATATGAGCAAATACTTAATACTGAATGCTGCCTTTTTTTGAGAGCTGAATGATTTCACCATCTACTTATAGATGAAATACAGATTTTGTTATCACCTTAAGTAGGCAAGTGTTAAATATCTATATTATTTTCAGAT
>VZTT01021791.1:7069-17355 GCA_013400855.1 Buphagus erythrorhynchus
TTAGTATTTTCTGAATACTAAGAAAACGAGACTGTACTTCAGCACTTAAAAGGGGAAGTAAATGGAGAAAGGATGATTTCTAGCTGGCTATATAGCATGGTAATGTCTCTGATCTCTATTTGGGCCACAGTATAACCAAGAGTCTTCACAGTGCTTCAAAAGCCAGAAGAATGACGAGTTTGCCAGTGTTTTAAGTACTACCAAGTCCTTGTCAGCATCAAAGAAATCCACAACCCTGAACTGATGTATCAGCAAAAAAAGCAGACCAAGAACAGTGAATCCCAGCTGAAATCAGAAAGTGTCTTACTAAAATTAATGCAATAGCTGAATCAGAAAAAAAATCACATGGACAATATTCAGAGTTTAGGCCAGAAGTAGGTTTTATCTTTTAAATAAACCTAAAATAAACATCTCACATTTATATTTGATAGTTTTACCCAAGTAAAATCCAGCTCAGAGAAAAACATCCTTTGAATGGGGAAAACTAGCTCCTCCCTTAATTGCCATCCTGTCAGAATACAATGGGGACGTAACTTTTCTATTCTTGAGTAAAAGAATGAGGCTGCAGAATGTGCTGTACAGCACTTCTACAGGAACGTTTCCAGCTGAACTGTGAAACACTGCATGTATCTAATAAATCCACTGGAGACAATAATCATGGTACTGACTCAGGGCAATTGCCCTTATTAACGAATGACAGATATACTGCCAAGGATCTGTCATTTGGAAATCAGAATCAATATCTTAAAGAGGCCTTTGAAACTTGAATATATTAAAGGAAAATATGTGCCTCAATCTATCAAAAATCTTTCCTCAGCCAGTGGAAGTACAGCTATTGACAGAAAAAGAATGGGTTACTTGTGTTTTACTTAGCTGTTACTTGTATGGTACTTATTTCCATGCAACATGTTCTGGGTGGATTTTTCATCTGATATACTAAATTCCAGTGCCAATGACTTCCACTGATCCAAGAATTTAGTTGGTGAGTGACACACTGCAATACATTTTGCCAGCAGTAAGAACTACAGACTGCGAATCCTACCTTCCCCTTTTCACCTCAGAGCTGATTTCTTCTCAGACTTTGCTAATCTTTCCCTCCACATTTCCTTATTGGAACTGAAAGGACAACACCACTCCCTCAAAATTTGAAACTCCTCTCCGTGCTCAACTGATAGCATCAATTGCAGCTATAAAATCCTCCAAAGAGAA
Organism: Buphagus erythrorhynchus; assembly: GCA_013400855.1. Lineage (NCBI taxonomy): Eukaryota > Metazoa > Chordata > Aves > Passeriformes > Sturnidae > Buphagus > Buphagus erythrorhynchus. The sequence continues at coordinate 8,279 of VZTT01021791.1, forward strand.
AAAAATATGTTTTTTACACATCCTTAATTTATTACTTTTGGTCATGTTAGGAAAAAACATGTGTGATTTTGTAATTCATATTCCAAATTCTTGTTGCAAATTCCAAAGACAATTTCAAACATGACAAAGTTCACAGATTTTCAGCTGTGTCGTTTGCAAAAGGGAGGCTGGAAGTGGGAAAAGTCTGAGATTTTTTAAGTTTGTGTCAATACTTGCTGTTCATAAGTTATCTTCTAATGGCAAATACAAATTCACATAGGAGCTAGTGCTCTTGATATAACTTGATAAAAATGAAACTGATATCCAATTTCATTAAAACTCACTGTGGAAAAGCCATGGAACTGCTCTGCAACAGAGGATATTGTATCTGATGTTATTTATTTATTAGGGGAGAAATCACTATATAGGCTATTGAAATTATTTTTCTCTGTTTCATAAAAATATGCCCCTCTTCTATGTTTTTTCATTTCAGCATAAAGAAAGATAATCATACAGTAAAGCCCTGTAGGCAACATTGCACATGAAGTTCAGAGCACACCAGACTTCAGTTTGAGATTGCACTTTTTAATCACTACTTTAATTTATACTGGAGTCTCTTTCACTCTGAAGCCAATGGAAGGAATATTATGCTCAGAGGTGGCTTACAAAAATTTCTATATATGAATTTATGTGCACAAATCAAATTACTGTATTAGATTGTCCCAGAAGCTGATACTAATGTACATTAAGGAGAATGTTCTGCAGCCTTCCTTTCACACTTGTGAACGCCTGAGACATAGAGCTATTATGGGTATTTTTGAAACATATAAAATTACATGTTTGTTGGCAAACACCTCAAGGCTTTCAGTCTTTTAGATGGGGGTCAAGTAATTCTGCGTTCTTTGATTTTCAGGACTGTACCATGACTACACACTGCAGTACTCTAAGAGGTATTTAGTGGATGTATCTGAGCATGAAAGTACTTTCCTTCCTTAAGCCATGCCAAAGCCTAATGTCAGCTGGCTGACAAACACAAAAATTAGATATATATAAATGAAGTCTCTATCTTAATTTGCTACACTATGAGATCCAAAGCAATTTAATTTTTGTGGAGAGTGCAAGAGACTGATGCTGTAACTGCGTTAGTATGAATTACAGATATATAACTGTCAAACTGGCAGCCACATGTTTTACTTGCATAATATATATTTTTGGTAGAAATAAAGTTTGTTAATTAGCTACTTTTGTTCATTGCAAGTTCAGAATAGGAAAGCTAAGAAAAAATTCCAGCAAAACAATAACTAAAGAGAGATTCGGAGTACGCTCCCCATTGGCCTTGCAATATATTAATTTCTAAAGCTTTTGTATAACTGATTATATCTTTTTTTTTAATATGTATGAGTAGATAGCAAAACTAATTAGCTGCACACTATTAAGTTAATGCACATTTATCTACAACAATTCGATTCTGACTGTGAAATAATCTTTCTAGCCTATAATTACACTCCAGCTTAATTAGCATAATTTCCGCAGCACATTCTTTAATAAAGAAGCTGACATAAGGGTTGTTCTTAAACACCAAGGATATTCTAGACAAGTAGAAAAAGGGAGACAGGCAGAGCTGCATTAAACACCTATTATGTTCCCCAGATAGTACATATAAAACAAGAGTATGTGTTCAATACTATCTGTACCATCACAAGCATCTCAAAATGCTTTTGCTAAAGATAAGCAAAATACTTAAAGGATTTGAGATGTCTCTTGTCCACTTCACTAGAAGTGGCTCCATATCATTCACAGCTCCTTCCTCCTCCATCAGTGCATCTCATCCCCCTCACCAAGGGCAGCCAGCAGATTATTCATTCTCCCACTCTGTGTATTAGTTTCCTTCAGAAACAAAACACATACGGTCTTGCATTTCTTACACCAATTTAAGCATAGGCAGTCAATTTCCACTGAAGAGAGTCTCTGTAGGTGAAAACACAAATTAGTCTCCAGGCTCATTCACTCTTTGGTTTGCTAGTGAGGATTTAGCAACCGAGACTCTTATGGACACCTATTTCCCTGGTACTACCACACCAAAGCAGTTTTCTATGGCCAATGTGGACAAGGTGTAGGTGGACAGTGGCACCTGAGTACTGCTGTGCTTGATATTAACACTGAGTTTGGAGGAGAGGCTCTGCCTCCCTCAGCAACCCTCTGATTCAACTTATTCTTCTCCTGCCAAAGCCCAGGATGTGCTGGGCTCTAGAGTGTATCAGATTTATATATCTAGGCTACAAAATGTAATCTCAACCATAACACAAACAGTCACAAAGTCTCTCCTAACAGTAAAAAACTAAATTTTAAAAAAATCCCAAACAAAGAAACTTTCTTGTGTCTTCATCTAACTGTTTCTAAATAATGCTCATTTAAAATGAGCTGTTATCTGAAGTGCTCTTGGGTTCTGTGAAAGATTTTGACTAAATATATGCTGTTGTTGAGGATGTCCTTGTACTCCTCCATAGCTACAAGTGGTGAATTTCACCTGTGAAGGACGACCATTTATTGTGTGAGATGATGAAAGACACTAAGATTATCAAAATCAGCAAGGTGATTTAAAGCCGAAGTTCTATTTTCATGTAACCTCATAAAGGATTTTAATTTAATCAGGTTTCCAAAATGTCTAAGACTCTCCTGAAAATGTAGACTTCAGCTTTAAATCACACAGGCACATTTAATAACTTTACTTGCTCTAATTAACTTTTTATTTTGAGGTTAGTACTATTAGGACCAAAGGACCAAAATGACCTCTGCATACTAATCAGTCATGGACTGCTGCTGCTGCAACATAACATAGGAGGAGATGTCCTAGAAATTCAACAAAAATTCAGAGCAACTGATAAAACATGTCTTGGAGAAAAACAAATTTGCAATATCTATTTCAACTAACTGCTTTCTTAGGAATATGCACAATAGGGAAGTTCTGCCTGATGAGAATTTAAGATAAGGAAATACATCCTAAATTAGGTTCTAAAAGAATTTTTGTTCAGACATATAAATGATGCATCAACTACTGTCTCGACACTATATAAACACAGCCTGTTCAACAGGTTTCAAAAGCACAAGGAAAACTGAAGATGCCCCACAAAGCTACTCCGCTGCCCCATCTCAGAAGTGATGCAATCCAACATTGAGGGAGCCCCTGCTTTGGTAGAAGCAGGGAGGGAGACCGTGGCTAACTAGTTCTGCACCTGCAAAATCTGCTTGACCTTCAGGCCCCGGGCTGCTTAGGAGGATGCTCCTGGGACAGGCAGCTTGGGTCTAACCCAGCCCCAGCCAGGTTTGCTTACAGCTGCAGCTGTGCAGCTCCCATCAGTCTGCAATGCAAAGCCAACAACAGCTGAGACTTTTGTTCTGTTCCCTTTGAACTGGAGTTCCACACAGCAGAAATTAAAAGCTGGCTTGTCAGAAGACAAGTATTAACGTTTTTTTGAAGGCAAACTTTTCTTGTTATAATTAAGATTAGAATACATGAACAATAAAAATAGTCATGTTTTTCAATAGACTGAATTAACTTTGCTAATAAAATTTTACTTTAGCCAGGTGTTTAAAACCAGGTTATCTATAAAGATAGCATGGTAGCCAAGTTTATTAAAAGATGCTAACAATTTTGGCTGCCAAACTACAAGGGCCTGACTGTGAGTCTTTGTCAACTGCACATCCAAAATGAATGCACCTAAAATTGCTAGCCAATTTTGAAAACCTTGATCTGCTAGGTTTGTCTCGTTCTTTCTCTTTGACAGTTATTTACCTCTGCCAAATTTTCCTTGCAGAACATCAGAGCACTGAGAAAAGAAGAAAGCAAATCAGCTTCGCCTTCAGTCCTGCAGCTTTGAGTTAGGAGATAAAGAGTTATGGCTTGAAGACATGAGATAAAAGCAAAGCAATATACTCACAGCCACAAACTCCATGAATTAAACCAAGAAAAAAAACCCTGTAGGTCAGGCAGAGATCATGCAGAGTAAGCACAGCAAGAGACAAGGAAATGGGAGGCATAAATATATTGTTATTTTTTCCATGTCATTTCATATCTCTATACATTTAGTTTTCTACCTATTAAAAAAGCCCTTCTGAAAGATTTTTGAGACCTTGCTGCAAAAATCACTGACTCCAGGGCAAAATCTTATTATCAATGCTGCCACAGAAGTGCAGAGTAGTCCATAATAGTTTTAAAGAGGGTGAAAATCTAAGACAAAAAAACCCCATCAGGCGGCAGATTATTGATTACTATTTGTTAAGCAAGCACCATGCAAAAAGAAAATGAGAGAGGCTTAGTAAAAGGCAATTTCACAATGTTTCACAATGTTTCACCATCTGTAAGAGGTTCTGTTTCTCATTTACGTTGTTAGGTGTTTTGCCCTAAATCTCAAATTTCCTTGGAATAGATTCCTCATATCCCAATTCTGAGAACTGATGTCGTCTGGAGAATATAGGCACAACATGTATCTAAAGAGAGACTTAAGAAAAAAATTCCTCACCTTATTAAAAATAATCCCATTGTATGCAGCTGCAAAATGGTCAATTATAAATACTTGCCATGGACAGCCCTTAATAAAATGGCATCTTAAGTCAGCATTTTACCTGATCTGCTACCACATTGTTGACAAAATGCATGAATTACTCCCACAGCTGAATAACTGAAACTGGATGGTTTCATGATTGTTTTAGCAAGTTAGATCTGCTCTTGATTTTTCCTGTGATAATGGAATTACTCAGCAATACTGAGATATCAAAAGGGAGACTCAACTGGCTGAAAACTTGGATTTTGCTTTACATACACTCAAGAGCAATTTAATGACAAATCCTGAACAGACCTGGGACGTACACACAGTATAGCTGAGTATTTATGTGATACCAATCACCAGACTCACCAATACCTATCAGCCTTTACTGCCATCTGTTCAGCAGTCTCAATCGTTTACCAACTTGGAAATATCTAAATACTACTCCCACCACCTTCCTTAAAATACTTTCATCATCTACTACAACCTGATAAGAAGCTTACATTTCTAGAGAATGCTGCTGGCCTTGGAACTGATTTCCTTCTGCACCAATAAGGGATAAAATTTTGAAGAGTCAAAATTTTAGTTATGAACATGATTGCTCAGCACTAGATTTTCTTTTCAGACATTTTGATTTTTATATTGTAGCCACATACTTAGATGGCATATTTTATTCCATTCTAAGTGATAGCAAAATTAAAGTATCAAATAGTTTCTTTGTTAGCTGAAATCCACTGCTGTGTATTTTAATAATTGCAATTTATGTCCTAATAGTTTGACATTGCACTTTATCCAATATTCTTTTTCTCATAAATGGTATCTACAACCATACAAAGCACAGTATCAGACTCTCAGGGGGCTGCTTCATGGGGAACAACACTTCAAACTTGAATGCTTCAAATGTGAATGAGAGAGAACCAGGAACGTGACAAGCAATTTTCCATTATCCTGGAGAAGACTTTTGAGAGTTGGAGATCAAATAAGCTGTGTGACTATTTAATGAGTAATTAATTGATCCTGGAAGGAGGAAAAAAGTTTTGTAAAAGTGCCAAGGGGTACCAATTGAGAGGTAACACTCACCCAGGAAAAAGGTAACTGAACTAATCCAGCCATTTCCAACCTTTTATTCACAGTTGTGTTGAGAAATCGTTAAGAACACATTTATTACCCCATTAAACCTTCTATGTCTTTCCAAGACTATCTTTGGTACACGGTAAAACTCATGAGCCAAATGTTTCTCTAACTTTAAGAGTTTCTTGACATACTGCAGACCTACTTTCTTCCTGACTTCTACACATTTCAAAATAAGGACTTTTAAGAAAAAACTGCTCTAAAATGCCTGTTGTGAGGTGAAGTCAAGAGCCTTGCCCACATAAAACATACCCACTGGTTTCTTTGGTAGGCAGACAACTGCCCATGATCTCCAGGTACGACTGGACTAACTGACAGGCAGTTTCTTACACATCCAAGTGTAAAGTCAAAGAACTATACCACACTTGTGATGATTCAGCATAATCTAAAAACTCCAAAGCCCTGTTTAAACTCATGAGCAGGTAACAGAAAGACAAATTACCCTCCATGACAACCACATGTCATATGAGCCCCAGAGAAGAGGACTACTCAGCCAGGAGCCTGTCCAAGCTGCTCAGCATTCCTTTGGAAGGACACCTGTATCTGTCCACCTGCATTGTGACTGGATTAGGGTGTCCAGCCCTTGGAGATATACTGACTGAAGTAGCTGCTGCAATGACCAGAACTGTTTCAGCAAATCCCACTTTGTAGAGGCAACAGCTCATGGATTTTTAAAAAGCAATGCATTTTTAATGTTTGTAATGAAATCCCAGAAGTGAAAAGTCCACAATAATTCAAACACTTCCCAGAGCTGTAATGGAGGTAAAAAGCAATAATTATCAATATTTTCATGTGACCCATTTTGAACAAGAATGCATAATGATGTTCTAAGACTCGTTATTGCTGAAATTCAGATGGGGCCTCACAAGTGAGTAAGATCATCCAGCATACATCTCAGTGACAAGGACAGTGATACAGTTAAAAAAACCTTAAGGTTCTCTGTGAGATTCATTTGACAGTGCTGGAAGTTAAGGACTAGCCAAAGGAATACAGAGAAAAACTAAATAATGACTTGCTTTCTGTAAAGGCTTGGTTTAAGGTACATTCAGAGCAAACTGGCCTTCAAATATCTGCAGATATCTTAATTTCCATTTCAAAGGTGTGCATAGACATGGTAAGCAGATAAAAGAACCCCCAGCTATTCTCTCTTCCCTAAGAGAAAGCAAAACCCTTATATAACTATCTGCTCTAAGAATGTTGTCCTACCACTGGTAGATGAAAGGACATAGAAAAGATAACAATCCATCAGTGCAGAGCAGGGAGTTACCAGATTTAAACTCAGCAAGACCCAGTGAGAGAAGCAGCAATTAGATGTGGAACACTGCAGTCAGGGGACAGCTTTCTGAGCCACACAGGCAGAGGATGCCAAGGCTCTACTAGCAGCTCCTAAGACACAAGAAAGTGGTGCCATAAAACACCCGCAAGGAGCACTGAAATGTGCAGTCAGGCCTGAAAATGTGTGCTGCTCAAAGGTTTGTTCAGTTAATCACTAGGATTTCTGCATTTCCCTATGACCTTCTATTCTAGCTTTTAGTCTTTAAACAGAACATTCACTTTCCATATAGCAGATCTGCTACTATTTCAGTAAAAGATGTGAAAGTAGCAGGGATGAGTTTTCTCCTCCTTTAAATAGTGATTGATCCTAGGTACAGATACAGAAATCCTTACAAGTTACAGACACTTTTCCCTTTCTAAAATTTCTCCATGCACATTGAAACTGACAATTAATAGTGCTAAATCTTGTGGAATGCACTAGAAGATAATGAGGTACAGCTGTCTAGGAAGACAAAGAAATAGGGAAAAAATACAGGATCACCAGTTTTACCATCAATTAGCTTCAAATAAACACAAATATGTACACTGGGAGTTAAGCAAATAAGTACAAAACCAGAAAATGTCTTGTGCACCATTCAACTGGACCCTGAAAATCGTAAGTTTTTCTACCATATATTTAACATGCCTTTTCTATTTTAGAGAAAAAATAATTAAAACATTTAATTTAGTGATTATATGATACTGATGTTCAAATACTTTGCATATTTTTAAGCTAATTCAAGAACAGAGAATTCTCTGAAGTGGTTTAAAAACTGGAAGTTAATACATACAACAATCTTTATTCAAACACGGCCATTTAAAAAATAACTTTGCAACAGGAAGGAGGTCAAGCTGACACTACCATGGTACTGAAGAGCCATGTCCATTCAAAGCCTTCTAACATGGGCTGTTGACACTTGGGAACAAGTGAGTAGTGTCCTGATTCACAAAACAAGTGAGCTAAGAATAGCCAATTTTTAGAAGGATAGCACAGCCTTGTATTTGCACTATCTATTAGAGAGTACTCTGAATTTGGCATATATCAACTGACTGTTGTTGATACAACACGTGCTTATGTAACTTCTTTTTTTATCACGCGTAAAACAAGGTGGACAGTGTATGCAATAATATCTCTATATGCAAACTTTTCTTTTAGATTGTACGTATGTTGCTGTGACCATGAATTCAAATCAGGTTTAAGAAACTTGCACAAGGAGCTATTTAGGTCTAAAATGTTTCTTAGCCCTGGCTATATATGAAGCAAAAGCCTGCCAACACTTGCAGCTCTTGGTAATAAAATGAAAAGTCAGCCCATGAAACTTTTGTTTTCCTTCTCACTGTAATAGAAAGAATATATAAAACTGATGCAATCAGTACTTTAGTTCTTCAGCAAAAAAAAACCTTTTGGGGTTTTAAAAAACATTGTCATTAAGCATAGTACAGAATATATCAACATATTTATTTGAATCTGTGAGATAGCTTCAATTAGCCACAGTGAGGCAACCACTGAATTTGGCAGATTTTAAGCTTCTGACAGGTTACCAGGTATTTTTCTTCATTTCCTTCAGTTTAGTTGTTTGGCCATACAGCTCTCTGACCACCCAATGTCACAGAAAATCTGGGATGAGTGTATTATACTACAATGAAGCCCCCAGTGGGGTAGCTGCTGGCATTCAGGCTTAATAGGGAAACATGGGTATTTTAACTGCCAGAGCGACTCAACTCTGAGTACATGCCATTCGTGCACAATGACATTCTGTCAGCAAACTGCACCACTGAGCAATCCCAACGTTATTAGATTCTCAAATCCTAATTTGTTTCAGGTTGACATGACATAGTATGTTTCAGCTCCTGCTGTTACTGATATTGTTGCAATGAAGAAAAAAACCCATCTGTATCTTCCCACACAGTCAATGACTGTGAGAATCTGTGTGCTAATGGATTTTTTGCTGCTCTGTAGTGTGAAGACATTAAAATATATCTCTACCACAAACAGCATGAATGAGTATTTAGATTTTCTAGTAGGTTTGTTGGGTTTTTGTTGATTTTTTGGTTGTTGTTGTTGTTTTGCTGTTTGGGGTGAGGGGGGGCACGGGGTAGTATAATACA
>VZTT01021791.1:20157-40173 GCA_013400855.1 Buphagus erythrorhynchus
AAATCAAAAAAACAAACTAGCTAAAAGAGCACAAGACTAAACATTATGGTAGTTTCTGGAACAACGTGTTAAAAGAAAACTAAAAATTCTCTGATTGTCAGAGGAGCTACAGTCCCAGTATTGAGCTGTGTAAGCATTTGGCACTTCTGGAATGCAATTCCCTTCAAATGTATTGATCATCTCTATTCAGTAGTAGTTGACTTTAATACATTGAACTTTGGCTTTGTTTTTCCTGCTTTTGTTGTTTCATTGAAAAGATGTCATAAACTGGATTGTGACAAGGCAAATTACAAAAGTAATTCCAATTACATATTTTAATATTAATTTTAAGTTAATGAGAAACTTCATAAATTTATTTTTCACAGTAATAAACGTTATGTGATCTGCTTCTTCATTATCTTCAGATTTTGCAATTTGCTTCTTCAATGAAGAGTAAAAATTTGATTTAGATAAACACAGTTATTTACATTTTTTCAGCAAATGCTTCTCAGATGAACTAGAAAACAATTACACTCTGCATACCCAAAGGAATAGTAAAAATCTTGCAAATAGCAACCCATACAGGAAATTTTAATTAGCTTTTGCTTTCCTGTGTTAAATTTAACACAGCTGCTTGTCCATCTTCTGACTAATCCTGAAAACACCTTCTTGCATGTTATCCTGGTTAGCTTTCAAGTCATAAAATTTTTTGCACTTGATCATAGAATAGTCTTGTAAACTACTGTATCTCAAACATCATACCTCTAAAATATCTGATTTGCCATCCACTGTCATTCTTCATAATTTTTTCTTCACAATCTTTTCCAAACACAATATCATTTTGAATGTAAATACAAGGATTTCATTTACTGACTTTTCTAGGTCTTTCATATTTCCCCATTCTTCTGAGGTACTGTACGGCAGGCTTCCAAAGAAGCACTGCTTATGGCTTTTATTGTTACGCTTCCTCACTCCCTCTTTGGCTTTTTTAATATAGACATCTCATTTAGAATGATCAGACATAGATATTATTTCAAAAAATATAGGTTTTTCCACAACCTAAGCCTTAAGTTTTAATAATCATGACTAATCTAAAGCCTTTAACAAGCTCTTGGAATAGATGACAATACTCAAACTGAAAATATGTGAATTAATTTGAGACATATCTCATGTGACACAGTATAAAATGCAAACCTAAATCCTAACAGATTTCATATAAACTCCCCAAAATACTAATTTAAATTGCAATAGGAAACACTAAAATTACAGATGTCTATTTGGTTTTCTGTAGTACAAACAAACAACAGGACAATTGTAATGAAACAATGGTCATAGAAGTTTTATGATTGCTGGAAATTTATAATTGAAGTCTGAAACAGTCCTTTGGGAAAACATCCAGGCTACAAAAGAATAAATATAGCAAGAGAAAATAGGGATAAGTAAATGAATCAGTGCTGTAAGTCTTGTATACTGGAAAAGCTCATGTCATTTACACATCTATATGTCAAAGTCTGTTCCCTTGGAACATTGCTGAATCATTCAGCGTTCAGCAGCTAGGTATCCTCCCTTATGCAAAACTCATTCTGACACAAAGTATCTCTGAAAACACAAGTCATCCATCCTGCACAAATGAAAACGGAATAATGTATTTTTATATTGCAGCCAAACACAGATGTGTAGCTACAGTAATGGGAAAGAAAATATGATGATATAAGATCAGAACAGTTTCTGTGAAATACCTGAAGGACCAAAATAGCTACTCACAGATTAGGATGCTTCAAGTCAATTGCAGAATGATCTTACAGAACTGCCCTTAGTTAAACCGGGAATTTCTTGGAACAAGGGAGTGTGTGCTCACTTTGCTTATTTTTGTTGAGGATGATGAACTTCTGCTTCAGAACCAGTGGTCCTAAGTAGTTAAAGCTATTTAGCCCAGTGAGACTCAGTTCACCATTTCTGGGATCAATTCACTGTCCAAACACAGAGCTAATACAGGGACATTTTGGATTTTTGTTGGAATTGATCCAGTCACCAACATGATGCTCTTGCTAAAAACTTATTTAAGAATTCTGGTGTCAATTCAGATAAAATCATGGGAAATGGCTAGGGATCAAATCCGGAGATATCCCAAAGAAGGTGAACACACTCAAGCCTTGCCAACTCCAAGAAAGCCCTCAAAAAATGGGGTGACCATGTGCCTGTGATGATGTGCAAGCTCTTGTTTGAGCTCTTGCAACTGAAGACACATTCCACAAGTGACTAGAATGTTCTTTGGTTCAACATCTTTGGTGAAACATCGTCTCCAGTCTCACTGAACTTCAGAGAAGGAAGCCACAGAAGAAAGAAAAGACTGTCTTCATAAAAGGGACAGTGAAGTTATTTAATGCAGTATCAATGCTCCCTTGCAACACCCTAAGGAAAGGACAACAGTAGCATGAATAACCTATCAAAAAGAGCCTGACAAAACGGAAAAATGAGCAAAGATGAGAAAAGTTCATTTTTTAGATATGCTTCTGAGATCTTTGAAAACACAAGCCAGTGAAGTTGAAGAATGAAGATGAATCAAGAGCAGGCTTAGCTTTTCAGCTCACTACAGGTATTGTGCAATGATGTTGTTCTATCTACATTGATTGCATTACACCCATGAGATGTGTCAGTAATGGAAGAAGCATTTGCAGAGAGGTCAAGGATAACAGCAATGTAGTATTTAAACTGTTTTGTGATGTGCAAACTCAAAAAGAACCTATGAATGGAGAACATGAACAATTTTTGCGCTGTTCTCATTTCATCCCAAGAGCTGAAAATAAAAATCAATTTACTGAGATGGATAAAATGTCTGGTTTAAGAATGAAGTCACATCTGAACTTGGACTTAACACTTACCTAACACAGTTTCCAAATGCTCAGAAAGAGCATATCATTATTTCAGTGTAAGGCTATAACATGAACTAGATAATTATCTCACTGAAGGAGCAAATAAAACTAGACTCTGCCAATGAGGAAAGAGTCAGGCCTTTGGATATTCTCTCTCTGCTGGCACTCCTCTACCATCACTCTGGGCTCAGAAGCTGACCCAAAAGGCAAAGCTACCCTCACCTGCTGCCTTCCCAGCATCATTCTAAGGCTGTATCTGAATGTGCTTCTGGCACATGCCTAAAAAAGTGATAAAATCTAAAGAGATGGAAGCACAAGCTGGGAGGAGGAGGAAGCAATACTACAAGTTAAGGTGAGAGACACATTAAGAACTCTTTGCTGAAATAATCATTATCTTTTAATCTTTGTTGCATAAGGATATATAGAGAACAACTCTCCAGACAGTGATTAATGAATACTTGCTATTTTCTGCCAAAGTAGCAATTGTCAAATCTTTACAAACAAATGATTTACAAAAGCTGAATAAAATGAAACCTATGAAAAAAAGTACTGTTGTGAAAAAAAAAAGGGAAAAGGGATAAATATGGGAAATTAAAAGAATAACAAGAAACTGAAGTAATAAGTCAATTAGGGAATTTAGCCTCTGGATCCTTTCCCTTTAGAGATTTTGTATGACTTACATGATCATTACACTATTGAACTGAACAGTTCATGAGTCAAAATGTCTCTTGTTACTCAAGAATCTCATTACCAAGAACCAGTACCTAAATTCATATAAATCTGTTAAAAAAATAGCTTGAAACACTGAAAAACTCTAATTGAGTTTATTGAGATCATCACAGTGGCATATGTGATTTACTGAATATAACTTAGAAAACGACAGGCTCAAACAAATGTCTACTGACCATCATCAATGACTAGTAGCAATAGTATTTTAGCTACTTTTTCAACCCTCTAGTAACTAACTTTTATTGAAATCACAGCCATATACTTTGAGAAGCTCAAACATATGCTTTCAGGCAAATTACTGAGTCATTTTTGTGGATTTCCATGACTGATGACACCTCTATCAAGCTGATGTTCACCAACATCAATTCACAGCGAGACAAAAGACATCAAGATCATTATGTGTGATCTTGAAACATGAGTGCCATCTCTTGTACTGCAGCTGAGTTAACTCAGGCAATACCTGCAACCCTCAGTACAGAGCTGGCTCGTTTCTGGAGTGTGAAAGCCTTATTGATTCAAAAGACTTTGACCTTTTTGTTATGGCACTTGGTCTTCTGTATTTTAGTCTACTTCAGTGAAGTATGTGGAAATTACCTACACATATGTAAACAACTAAATCCAAGCTAAATTTTCAAGACTTTCTATTGCACAAAAGCACCATGGCTGCATGATGCTTGGCTGCCAGCGTGGGTGAAACCACAGCCGTAGTACATTTTTATTTTTACCCCAAGTAAATCACAACACATAGAAACGGGAGAAGTAATTCTAACCTGGGTCATTGCTTGGACTTTATTATTCCTTTCCTGCTGAATCAAGCTGGTGTGATCTGATGTCCAACCATGTAAAATGTGGAGGAGACTCTTGGCAACTCCAGAGAAAATATCACGATATAAAAATCCATCCCTAACAATACTAGAGAGAACACTATTCTATAGTCTCTGCTATGCTTTGAACCGTCTCGATAATCTCATCCTGAAGGGTAAAAATCTTACTTATACTTTAACATTTTCATAGTGACTGAGCAGTACTGGCTTGAGGCATTTTGAGAGACAACTGAAGAGATTATAGAAAATGTCAAAATAAGAGACTGAAAACAAGCATTGTGTCAAGCAGGTTTCTTAATCTGACTGGATAAAAACAATTTTTTAAAGCTAACCTCAAAAACTGAAAACTAACTAAGAGAAATCTCAAGATTATCTGGATAATGTTTTTAAATAAATATGATTATCTTCATTAATCAATGCACATGAAGCTTGTCTTTCCAATAATTATTTGTCTATTCTTATTGCAGCTGATCAATTTCTTTTACTTATTTACTATACTGCTAGTTTTCTTTAGGTACATTTTCCAACTTTTCATGTATTAACCCCACTTAGATACAAACACAGCAAGATATTTTAAGATGCCAAGCAACAATTTTTGTTCCTCAAAGAACAGCTTCATGATTTCAAGCAATGCAGGATTGTATGTAGTGAAAATGAAATCACATCAGAAATTTATTATTAAATCTGTAATTTGAATGTGTTTTCCTAGACATACACTCCTGAACATGTAACTGCATATACTGCGAATTAATTTCTTAAGTGAATGGTTATTATTCCGGAGCAATCCCTCTATGAAGTGACTCACATATATGCTATGTTACACATACTATGTAAACATCTGTCCAGCTTACTATGCAGTCACTGTTTCTTGAAAAAGAAAATCTTCAGAAGAAACTGTAACAGAAACACTGTAATGACTATGGAATTTTCCTGCAGGATTCACTAGAAATAATAAAAACAACATGGTATAAACAATGGCATTGTATCTTCATTTTCTGAATTTGTATTTATCACCATTAATTTAACATTTGGCGAATTCATATTTATAAATTTAAAGCTAGCATTACTTGCTAAATGCTAAGAAGTACTTTTTCAATATGTATTATAGAAACAAAGTTTTAAGATGATGTAGAGACTAAAATCAGCAAGATATACTAGCAAATATCAAGCAAATGTCAAGCATAATCCCATATGCAGCAGAGGACATTATTTAAATAGTCTCTACTTTTTTGAGACTGTTTGAACAGAAATTTTAAAAGAAATACATGAAAACACAGGTGAAGAAAGTAAATCTCAGTATTTCAGCTCTGAAATTATTCTATTTTTTTTTTGTTGTTACTCAAGGATAAAACCCAAACCACTGTTCTACATAGAATGAAAGCAGTAAGGAAGAAAGTCATACTGTTAGGCACAAAGATACCTGTTGCTGAAATAGAGCCCTTCCCAGACAGCAGACATAAGAGAAATGTTGGTTTCTTTTCTATCCCCCAGATTCATTCACCACAGTGTTGGCAGGCAAGTACTTGCTGCTTGAAAGAGTATTGGTGCAAGAAACACACTTGGCATTCTGAGCTGCTGTAAAACAACTTCACTTATGCTGCTCCTGTGCTTGTGCTGATGAACTGCTGCATGACAGATCTTTCTGTTTTCCTGATAACTGTTCACTTTTTTGAATGTATTCAGATGGCATTTTCACACTGCAAAATGGCTAAATTCAATGGCTGTCTATAGCCTCTGTTCTGCTAAGAATCCATAATACTGTAACCATGCACCCAAGCTTTCCAGAACATCCTAGTGACAGATTAAGCCTATGCCAGTTTTCTTTTTTTCCCTGTGAAGCTTTAACTCAGCCCTCAACCTGTGATTAAGGTGCAGAACTGATTTCTCAATTTACTGATTACAAATGACTAAAAGCAAGAAGTCTACACTTGCTCAATACTGTCACAGATTCTAGTAGTTTTCCTTAAATTCCAATTTGATCTGTTTTTCCCTTCTCTGCCACACAAAGCAACACATCTTTGCAGGAAATGGCAGCTCCGTCTCCCATCATCCATGAGTGGAGGCCTTTGGATTACAGCTCTCTGCACTCCTATCCTGCTGCCAGGGAGAAGGAATGCCAAGGGTCTCTTGTAGAACAATTACTTCCACATGAGTGTCTCTGTCTTTAAATAAATTGGCCTCATTTCCCCTTAATTACATTAGTTTGTAATTTCCAAGTCCAATACTATTCTTTCTTTTTTCTAATTAAAAAAAAACGTGCCAAATCACATTGTGCTCTGTCCTGACTGGTAAAGTACAAGATTCTTCAAATCGTAAGGTTCCATTTATGCAAAGAAAAATATAAAATAAAACTTAACATATGTTTGCATTCTTTCCAAATTAATAATAAAGATAGAGAGTGGGACTGTTCCAAGCATCAAGCTCCTGGCACCATCCATATGCTTTTCTGTCTATCCGTACACTGCCGTCTTATCTTCTAAACAGTGTTTAGCTTATTTTTCCTTATGAAATCCAGCTTTTACTTCAGCTGCTCTGAATTCATGACAGGCAGTATCAACTGTTACACAAAGGCTACATCTCCTCTATTTAATTTCTTCCAGATAGGTAATATTTTTCTAATTTTTCTCAGGATTAAAGACTGCATTGAAAGTCTTTAGTTTTACAGTAAATGGATGTTACTTGCATGAACTTTATACAAAGCATGGATGAGTTTCAGTTATCTCTGAAAACCTAGCTGAAGCTTTCCAGAAAATTCCAGACATATGTTCTAAATACTAATTTATTTGTAAAACTAATTCAAATGAAGAAAATTAAGGCTAATTAATTGATTTATTTTTAGCATTTTATCCTCAGCTTTTGTCACAGGACAAAGGTTGCATCAATCAGAAAAAAACCCCTCACGTTTTAATACTGAACAGACCAAAAGCCAAGATTATTTATGTGTATTATTTAGCGTACCAAGTAAAAAGTTTGAGGAACTCATCACTGAGCTCCAGTGTAGGAAGGATGGGTACATGGGATGGAACTGAGGACAGGAGGTGGAAGGAGGAAAGGAGAAATACTGCCTGAACATGCATGGGTGCTGTTAAGACAGCTAAAAATGAGCTTGAATTGAGATGTGCAAGCAATGTCAAAGGAAATGAAAACAGCTTCTATTGCTACATTAACAAAAGAAGATGAACAATCAAACTACGAATTTGTTGCTAAATCAGTAATCACAAGCATGGACAAGATCAAGGTACCCGATACCTTCTGTGTTAGTGCTCCCCAACAAAGTCTCACAGGGTTTTATGTCTGAAGAGTTTAAGGAGGAGAGATACTGGCAGCCAATAGTTTGCAAATAGCGAAAGACTTGACAAATCTGATACAAGTGATGAGAGCCTGCTGGTGACACTGAAAGTCTGCCATTTGGCAAGGCATGGAGATTAGCTAAGGTCCTCAATAACAGAGGAAAAAGAACAACTACACTGGTATTTCAAAATGGCAAGGTGATAGGACAGTAAGTCTTTCTTTGGCACCTGGAAAAATCATAGAGGAAGTTGTCTTGAAAGCCACTTCTAGGTACATGGATCAGAAACATAAATCTTTGCATTTAATCCGAAACTCCTCTGTTCCAACTAGTGTCTGCTGCCTCTTATCCTATCTGGGGGCAACTTTGAGAGATGCAAGAGCAAACTTGAGGTCAGTGTGGAGGAACAGACTAGCAAGAGCCTCATGACATATAAAATGGACAAATGCAAAGTTCTGCTTCTAGGAATAAACACCTGCAAAGGTACGGGGTGGGAAATAACTGTCTGGGGAGCAGGACCTAGCAGCAACCTTCCTTTATGTAAGAGGAGGTTATACCGAAGGTTGACCTAAGCTCTTTACTGAGATCTTTACTTTTATGGCTGAAGCATAAAAGACCATGGTCAAAAATTAAAATGAGGAAGGCTCTGACTTGGCATAAAGAAAGGAATGTTCAAAATCAGGAGAATTAAGCACTATGAAACATTGCCTAGGGAGGCAGCATAATCTCTGTTCTTGGGAATTCTCAAAGCAAGCTTAGACAAAGCCTTCAACAATCTGGTCTAAATACAGTGTTGACTTTGTACTGAGATCACTGGATCAGAACTTCCCAAGAGCTTCCAGGGTGAGAGTTTCTACAGTTCTAACTAGCTCTTTTCAAGAAAGCACTAAAAACAAAGAAACTAAAAACAAAGAAAAACAAAAACAACTAAAAACAAAGAAAAAACACCTCACCTTCCCCACAAACCAAACCAAACCAAACCAAACCAAACCAAACCAAACCAAACCAAACCAATCCCAATCCCGATCTAAACTAGAGCAAACCAAACCACCAGTGGCATAGCCATCTTCTATTTGGCTCATGTAATGCTTTCCCAGTTAGTTAGAATTAACACTGGATTTACAAACAGTCTTAGTATTCATACACTGGAAATTTTTCAAAACAGTACTAAGTTGTTTCCACTTTAATGATTCAAGAATTTAATAATGTTTACTTCATGAGATAGAAAACATTTACTTCTTTCTATGATGGTGTGTAATTTCTACAGCAACATATGAGTAGCAAATTTAGCTCTTCAATTTTTTAGATGTAAACACAGTGGGAATAATGCCATTTTTTCTGCTCAATAAGACAGATACAAAACAATGTTTTGCTTTTTTGTGTGTGGGATAACGGAAGATTTTCTTAATGTAGATGGTCTGTGCAACCATATCACAATGTAATCATATGTATACTTCTACTTTCTTGGCCAGCACTGGTACAGAAATAAAACTCATCAAATGTGTTTCATTTACCCTTAATTTCACTGAAATATGTGCACCAATTCCAAAATTATTATTAATGAGCCTTAGCAGAACCAAATCTCTGGGACTGATAATGACTGTTGTGTAAGAAAGGACTATTCACATGAGAAATGAACACCAAATACTTTCCATATCAAATATTATACTTTAAAAAGTATATTTATTGTGTTTTTATATGATGACTGAACAGGAAAATACTCAATTTGAATTTCTCTTTTATAGTTAAGCTACAGGCTAAGCAAAGCAAACTGTTTCTTCATACTAAAAATTATTTTAACTATCTATCCAACTTAAACCATAAACCTACTCAGAAACTGTGTAATTGCAACTACTCATATCTCTTAAGTGACCTGATCAAAGGGATTAGACGGGCAAATGAAAACATAAAGTAGTTTTAAAATCTTCGTGCCATAACAAGTACTACTCTCTCAAGGATTCTCTGACCTCCTAAAAAAAATTTCAACAGTGATTAATACTTCTCTATTCTCATATAAACAGGAAGGAAAACAAGATGTATAAGATTATTAAGTCTTTCATTAGGAATATTTAAGTTCTGAAGTATTCATAAAACAACCTGTGTTTACGATGTTTGAGGGAAAAAAAATACCAACATGAAAATTTTGTTTAAAATTAGGGCAAAATTCCTATTATTATTTTTTCTTTGATTAGCGACAGCATGAACATACAGGACACAATAAAATTATAAGCCAATTATCTTCCCATAATGAATTATTGCAAGCAGTTTATTTTAGAAATTCATAATGGACATTAAATATTAACTTAAATAAACAATGCAAACTGATTACTATTTATGTTTTTTTTCATGCAACCGGAAGGTTATTCAGAGGTTTCACATGACATAGCTACAGGTTTTCAGCTCTTGAGGCTAAATCATAGGTTGTAAAGATAGATATACACAATACTCCGATTTAAAATTTATATTTAGTAGTGTTCATCCTTAAAATTACTTTTAAAATGGTGAAACATTTATTATTTTCATAATATTTACTATTTAACTACTAAATCCCTTAAGAAATACTAAGAAGCTTTATGTTAGTCGTTTATACAATGACAAAAGTTACCAAAGTGCTTTGAACATGTAAACTATGATGAAATATTACAACAGTATTCTTCAATTTAATTTTGACTTCTTTTCTCTCTAGCCTCTGTCAAACATTGTTGCAATAAGAAAGAACCCAATAAAGTTTTCTAAACAATGTACAAATTTTTATGTCAAAACTCTGTGATCAACTTCATCATTTATTGATGATGAAGAAATAGGATGTGAATTATGAAATGTTACAATCTGACAAACGGGTCTGGGGCTGTCAGCTAGCTACAGAAACAACTACTTTTTTACTATGTGCCTTACATAAGCACATGTTTTCCCTAGTTTGCTCCCTAGAGATAAAAAGATTATCAAGGATTTGCAGTCCTGCAGATTTACAGAATCTCAGAATATGCTGAGTTAGAAAAGGCCTACAAGGATCATTGAGGCCAACTCCTGCCACTACGCAGGACACTCCAGGAGTAACACAACGTGCATGAGAGCATTGTCGAAATGCTTCTAGAGCTCTGTCAGGCTGGCGCTGTGACCACTTCCCTGGGGAGCTGTTCCAGTGCCCGAACACCCTCTGGGTGAAGAACTTTCTCCTGATATCCATCCTAAACCTGCCCTGACTCAGCTTCATGTCATTTCCTCGAGCCCTGTCACTGGTCATGAGAGTGAAAAGATCAGTGTCTGCCCTTCTTCCCATCATGAGGAAGCTGCAGACTGTAATGAGGTCTCCCCTCAGTCTCCTCCAGGCTGAACAGACCAAGTGACCTCAGCTGCTCCTCATACAACTTCCCCTCAAGGCCCTTCACCAGCTGTCCTCCTTTGGACACTCTCTGGTAGCTTAATGTCTTTTTTATACTGTGGCACCCAAAACTGGCCCCAGCACTCGAGATGAGGCTGCCCCAGCTCAGGGCAGAGCAGGACAATCCCCTCCCTTGCCTGGCTGTGATGCTGTGCCTGATGCCCCCCAGGACAGGGTTGGCCCTCCTGGCTGCCAGGGCACTGCTGGCTCATGGTCAGCTTGCCATTGACCAGGACCCCCAGGGCACTTTCCACAGCACTGCATTTAGTTGCTAGAAGTTTACTATAAAGAAATTTGCCTCTCTTCATTCTTTTAATCCCTAAAAACAATCAGCATTTCAGAATAAACAACTAGAAATGGTAAAGCAAACATCAATGAAAGGATAGCAGTACCCATTCCTTGAGTTCTTTGACAAATGTGAATACTACCTTAACAGCATCAGTTCCTCTAGGAAAAACATATACACATACATGTAAATATGTATGTGTATATAAACACATAACTGTATGTATATTTATATTCAACTATATGCTAATATATGCATATATGTTTAACATACATAAATATATACAACTTCTTACAGCTACTTTGTATTAAAAGGAGCAGAGTCATCACACCCTGTGATACTTACGCATCTGTTTACTCTTCTAATACACAAAAACTGGACCACTCAACTTCATCCCTTTCCTTCCACATGCCATTAGGATTCATACACTATATTAATTTTGTGGAGTTTTTATAAATATAAGATTTTAACAGGTGATCATTATCTACCGCAGTCCACAAGTACGGGGAAAAAACCCAAGCCCTCTATGAGGAAAGAAATGCATTTTGATACTGAGCAGAGAACATATATCAGATTTTGAAAATTGCTGTGATTTGGCCCCACAATCAGATTAAGATTGCATTGAATTAAAAGCCTCATTTCTAAGGAAAACCACGTTTTGCGATGCTAGAGTAAAGTCACAGACCTCTAGCTAAGTCAGCAGAAAGGTTTATTATATCTTTGTTTGAAGTGCTGGTCACAGCTGCTGAGACTTGTCTTGCCTCAGACACCCAAGAGTCATTTCGGTTGGACAACAAAAATCGGGTTATCTTCTACAAGACTAAATGCTACAGCAAATAGTTATTAATGACGGCAGAAATGTTTTGTTTGCTACTTTTTTCAGAGGGGACCACCTAACCTCTGATTCAGCATTATTTTATGAATAGTTCTTTCAATTAAAGGAAAACTGTGATCCACGTATTGATCCACATATCCACACGTTCCTTCAAAGATGTTAAACTCCTAATACTTTGTTAAACCAGAAGATGCAACTTCTATGAAGTGAATACTATGTTGTGAAATAACTACCATACAAACTATTAGATGCATACTTAGGATGGGCTCTCAAATAGATTGGTCATGACTATATATGAGACTGACAAATCCTGACAAAAACTGCAGTGGAATAAAGACATCTGTAAATGGTGTTAAATTAAATATCAGTTAATCTTAATTCTGTGGAGTCCTAATGGAGATTTTGCTTTTTCAACTGATGTTAATGCCAGCACAGAGTGGAATTTACCTTTCATTCTCAAAACTGACAGCTGATTCCCCCCTCTTTTGGTCATCCTGTAGTCCCTGTGAGAAGTGTCTGAATGGCAAGCCTGCATGGTGACATTCTCACTAAGATGCATGGGAAAAAGCTGTCTCTGGTGTTCTAAACATGACCTAGATGAACCAAATCTACAGTGCAGTGGGTGAGGATGCTGGTGAGAGCCAGGGAAAACAGCAGTTTGAGTTTTCCCAAGCTGCTCAAAGGAAAATAGAAAGGAAAGAATTAATAACAAAGTTTAGCACCTGGTGTTGTGGACAGGAAGACTGAGTGAGGAACATGATGTTTTAGTAAGAGCATGTTTAGAAGAGGTGTTTGCCTTCCTTGGACCAATAAGCTTATTCTATCCTTGGTTCAGTGAACCAGTCTATAAAAATGTGTCTATTCCTGCAATAAATTGCTTCTTCTGCTTTCTGGATGAAGCCTGTATTGCTGTATTTTTTCGCTGCCCCCTAGCCTTACACAGTGGGCAGCTCAGAAACCAGATCCACTCACCCCTTGTCTGTTTTTCTGTCCATTACCCTGGAGAACATTGCAACATTGTGTCTGGAACTGAACACCTATTCTAGGCTCCTAATACTACCTGACCCCTTGGGAAGCAGCTGTGATTCCTGACATTGTGCTGTGGCCTCCATCCCTCACTAGCAAGAGAGGGTAGAACATAACAGTGCTCCCCATCAGCTCTAATCCTCGAGCACAGAGCTGTACGTCCAGCAAGTCCAAGCACTGGTGTCAATTCCTGTCATGGGACACTATGACTCTGTATGAGGGAAGTCCTCCCCTACCCCTGCCAACATTAAAGATAAACTTTTAGAAATATAAGACCAAAAACTATTTCACTGAAAAGCATGTCATAGCCTGTATGCAAACAACCAGATGGAGAAAGGAAGCAACTTTCATTTGCATAACTACTTTAATTGGAAATGCTTTGCAAACACAGCATTAACAGCATGTAATATATCATTGTTACTACAGTGGCATCTCCAAATAGCACCAATGGGATCTAGGCCTTGTTAGAAGATGTACTCTATAAATGTATATGTAGAGACATAAACCATACTTCTAAAAAACCTTTCATCTATTACAGAATATCATCTACCCCAACTGACTACAGCACAAGGAAATGCAACAGATGGTTCAGATGGCAACTATAAACAAATTTTACAGATAACTAAACTGCTCCTAAATATATCAGTTTTGAGATCTCCTGTCACACCTTCACAATTTATAGTGCGTAGCCCCCTTAACCTCTCTATAAAAGTAACTATTGACTCCCTGCTTCTAGTTTGAAACTTTCTCAGTCAACTGGAGTTTTTCCTTGCTCCCTTTATTCCTCCAGAAGGAATGGAAAAGGTATGGAAGGTATGGAAAGGTATGGAAAAGGGTTTTCCCTTAGCTACTGCCTGAACTAGGAAAAGACTGGACAAAACAGCAGCTCAAGTAAAATTCACTTACTGAATTTAAGTAAGGGTAAGGCAAGGTTTCTCTGTGGTCTTGCCTTAATATTGTCTCCTTGTGCAATAGTATCTAGTAGAGTCTTGATTGGCTTCTCAAAGGGCCAAGGAACTGAGCCTCAGGTCACTGAGACAAGTCTGTTGCCATGGATAAGGGTGGCAGAAGGGCACCTGTCTCCTTGTCTCCTCATTTGGATATCACTGCTCCCCGCACTCCTGATGGCCCATTTTAATGGACAATTTCTGGTTAGTTATGATAAACTATTTAAGCTCTCATTATTTTCACTTCTTCTCTTTACAAAGGAATATCTAAAGCTAATTACTATCTTGTAGAGGAACAAAATGGATCTTTTGTTACCTACAAGGGGCATTTCTAGGTGGTCACCACAAGAAAAGTGCTGAAAAGCACCATTCTATTTTAAGAGCTTGAGTCTTTTCTTTGCTTTTAGAAAATGAATGTTTAACAACTGCCGCATATATTGCTGTTATAATCCCAGGATATATGCTCTTTTCCCCAAGATAAAAGGAACGTGCATGTTAACAGAAAGCACACACATGGATGGAGGCTGCAAATATACTCCTTTCTGTCCCCAAAGTGAGCTACTACCTGCACCTCTTCTTTTGTATGTGACTGATGGACACAGAGCATCAGTTACATGAAAAAAGAGGAAGAGCACATACACCCTACGTGCAAATGGTGTCCTGAAACAAGACTATGCGGAGCTCATTCACTGTCATACCTATAGAAGGACTGCAGCTCACTTTGGTTTATAATCTTCAGTCTAGCTTAAGAATGGAAGCTTTTATTTTATCTGTCGTTGTGAAAGTGTACACAATTTAAATCATACTTTTAATTCTGAAATGTTTCATAAAGTAAGAGTTTTTTTCCTTTAAGTCCAAGTTATAGTTGCAATATCTGTAATTTAATTTTCAGTGCTGTGTTCTAGCAATATTTTTTAAACTGAGATGTTACACTGATGGATGTATTCAACACTGATTCCTTGGGAGAAACACAAGCAGCCCAGCCTAAATGAAACAGACACATTAGGGGAAAAGTGCTCAAAAACCTTAAGGCAAACAGAACAAAAAAGTGCCATTTATATACACCAGTACTTCTGTTAGGCTTACTTGGTTTCTTAGCAGGCATATTAGGAATTCTATATACCTGAATTGAGTTTTAAACCTAGTAAATCATAACAAATTCCATCAAAATCTCAGTAGCTTTGGGCAACATTTTCTTCCAGAGGAAGCACTGTAAAGTATCAGATCTTACTCTACCTCAGGGACTATTTGTCTTCCTGTGCCAGCCTTCCTAACAACGAGGTGGGTTCAGGTTGTAGCAAGGTGCATTCAAAGTCAGCTGAAATTCAAACTGGTTTAACCTCCAGCTAATTAAAAAAAAAAAAAAAACAAATGGATATAAATAGAGAATTCAGATAATATTTTAAGAGTATTGAAAAATAACGACCCAGGAAGTAAGAGAATGCTTTCACAAAGCATGACAGAACCAGTAACTGTGTAGGGACCAAACGACAGCTACTGATGTTCAAAGTGAGCTCTTGGTACCTTTGCCCACTGCTTGATATTCTTGATACTCCCAAGCTTTCCATCTTGCTCTTCTTAAGAAAATCTACACTGCCTTTGAGTACTCCACGTAGGAATACAGAATACAGCAAAGACACCTTTGGTCATGGAACAGTAAGTCAGTAACCACTCTTTAGCAACAGATTGCAATACCCACAACAAAATGGTCTATTTCACATCATCTACATCACTTTCAGTCCTAAATTCTAAAAAATATTAATTCATCTCTAATTCTCCATGTATGTACATATGTGTATGTAGACACACACACACACAGACTTATAATTCTTTTCTGAAAAAAAATTACAGTGAAACAGCTGGCAAGAATGAATGGTCATCCTTGGATGATGAGTTCATAAGCAAACTCAGATACTTTAGGTTGGAAGTAACAACTGAAGATCACCTCCTCCCACCTCCCGTTCAGAGCAAGGTAAGCTTCAGACTAGATTGCCCAGGGTTTAAACTTGTCATGTTTCAAGTCTTGAAAATCTCAAGGATAGAAACCACAGCACCTCTGAGAGCAACCTCTTCCCAGCTGGAGTCTCCATGTGGTAATAAAGGTTTTCTATATGAGGTCTATACCTCTCCTGTTTCAGCCTTTGCCTTCCTCCCATCCTTCTACCATGCAACACTGAGGAAATGCTTCTCAGTAACATCCTCCTACCTAGGCACAAGAAAAGACATCACCAGGCTTCTCCATAAGCTCCAAACTCTCGGGCTTTCCTCATGGAACTTGCATTTAGCTCCCTGCTCATCTTTGGGGTCCCCTTCACTCAAGTTGCTTTGCTGTGTTCATGTCCCTCCTGTACCAAGTGGGGGAGATGTGCACAGTAATTTACATGTGACTAAACAAGGACTGGCCAGAGATAGATCATTACTTCCCCTGCTGTCCTGGATGTGCCCCTGTTGACACAGCCCAAGGGTGCAGCTGGCTGTCCCTGAAGTCAGGACACAGTGCTGGCTTCCGCCCAGCTTGTGCCTGCCAAGGTCCAATATTCCTTGCTGCAGAGATGCTACCAACCAGTCAGGCACCAGCCTGAGTCACTGCATGGCCTTATTCCTTGCCAGATGCAGGACTTGGTATCTATCCATCTGAAATTTCCTAAGGTTCCTCTGCTGACCCATTTCCACAGCCTCTCCAGGTCTCTCTGGATGGTAGCCTTGCCCTCAAGGGTATCAACTGGTCACCCCAATCTGGTGTCATCTATAAATCTGAATACAGTGTTCTCTATTATTACTAGCAGGTTATTGATAAAGAAATTAAGCAGGACAGGTCCCAGGATATTCCACCTGCTACTAGGCTTCAGGTATAGGATGTCCTTCAATCAGCCTCAGAATGTGGTCATAAACTCACCTTTCTAGACACTGACCTCTTGTCCCATCAAAACCATCATGTTCTAATGTGGACAAAAGAATACTGTGGGAGTAAAGCCTTGGTAAAGTCAATTACATAAGCAGTGTTCTCCTATCCTGAAATCTAGTCAGTGAGAAGCCAACTGGGCTGGTCAGGCATAACTCACCCTACGTAAATCTATGGTGATTGTTTCCAATTGTTTTTTCCTTCACATTCCATTAATTTATACCAGAAAATCTCACTACACTGTATGTTCACTTTACAGTTCCATTTAATTAACTCCATGGATATATTAATTTAAAAAATATCTAATCTCAAAAATAAATCAGTATTTCTGATGTCAGTGGATATTTTGTGTGGTGAACACTCACCTCAAATAAATCCACTGTTACTAATTAGCTTTTTGATATTGGCACAGTTATTGCATGGAAGGGCTCTAATCTTTGCTAATCTATGCAAGGAATGTATTGCCTGTGTTGGTCCTCACTTGTGCAAAGGTCTAGCTCCTAACATTGCAGTCAATAAACCAGTTTCAAGAAATCATAAAGAATATACAGATAAAACATGTTTGCTGGAGCAAAACCCCAAAGAAAGCTCTACAGCTGCCTTTGATTTCAAGGAGAGAAGTCACATTAAAATGAAACAGCTTGCTAAAAGGAAGTTAGGAAGAGCAGCTAAATGGTCTCTCTACCATTGGTCAAGATTTAGCATATTTAGTATACTATACTTAAATTTGAGAAAAATTAATAAACCCTAAAAAGAAGTTTACCGTGGCTGAAGAGCAGCAAAAGGGACATAATTGGAGATTAAGGAAAAAGTTTTCAGAAAACTTGGGATTGTGCTTAAATGAGGAAACTAAAGTATCATGATATGGGAAAATGATTCTGGGTAAATTAGAAAAAAACTGGGAAGTTATATTCACATTCTAACAGTGGTTACAACAGTACAGACATTATAGGGTGAAATGCAGTTTCTAATCCCTGGATGGGATGCAGTCAGCATGCCTGACTTCCCACATACAGTATGTGTCACAGGGAATGAAATGAAGGGTGGAGTGGAGTGAAGACACCATGGCCAGACTCTGTGGAAATTCTTGCAATGGAGGTGGTGGTACCTTGTAGCTGATAATTCACATAGCAGCTGTCACACATGGGAGAAAAAAGATGCATTACTGTCGAAACAGCAACCATGGCCTGATCCCAAATGTAAAATCCCTATCCCAAAGCTATGTGCCTCCAAAGTACCACCACTCCTCACAGAGCACGTGTTCTATATTTCATTGACTATGCCTTAGAATTTACACCAATCAGTGACAGAGTTACGTATGACTAGAGTCACTCAAGCTCCACCTAAAACACAAATAGTAGAAAAGTAATTTGAGAATGGGCAGAAGTTATGGAAGACTCCATCCTAAATTCTGGGCTGAACCTCTCCTCTTTTCCACAGGAACATCTGGATAAGAGCCAGTAGTTTATGTGCACTGATGGATTATCTTGAGATCATTTTTGTTAAGAATTAGAGCTTATCTATCTGTATATTGCTTTCAGTAAGTTTTTGTAGCCTGGTATTATCACCATCAATCTTCAAACCTTAAGCTGTTGCAATTTTCTATTATATAGAATGGTATTCTGTAAACTGTTGGTGTGAGTCCTTCAAGGGTGTCAGCAGTGGCCAGTAACAGGTAAGATACTCAACTGTGGACACCTGAGAGAGGGTTTCTTTTATGTAGTTGATGTGTCTCCCTGAACAAGACATTTGAATCACTCTCCAACCCAGTGAGACTGTTCAGTGAAAGGTCCCCATAACAGCAAACTGGCAGACTGGTCAGGCACAAGGGTCTTGGCTTTCCTGGGGTGCTGACAGACTGATGAAACACAAAGGGCTTGAGAAGATCTCCCCTTTGCACATAACACATAAAATAACAGGTGAAATGTTGAATATTAGATAGGTCAGAGGAATGGACAAATCAGTAGGTGAAGAAGTACCTTCACACGTATAAAAGTCAATGGTAAATGTTTTTTTCAAGCACATATCAAGATGTGAAAACACCCCTGAGAAGTATGTGAAGGAATTGGCTGATGTAACTGCCAAGCCAGTCTCTGTGATGTCTGACGAGTCATAGCAGTCAGATGAAGTCCCAGCTGACTGGAAAAAGGGAAACATTACACCCATTCAAAAAAAAAAGGGTAGAAAGGAGGCCCTTGTGAACTACTGAACTGTCAGTTGCACTTCTGTGTCTGGAAATATCATGGAGCAGAACCTCCTAGAAGCAAATTGAAGACAGAGAGGTGATTTGAGAAAACCAGCATGGCTTCACCAAGGGCAAAACTTACCTGACCAATCTAAAGGCCTTTTCTGATGGAGCGACTACATTAATGTACAAGGGAAGGGTTCCATGTGTCATTTATCTGGACTGCATTAAGGCCTTTGACATGGTCCATCACAACACCCTTTTTTTCAAGTTAGAGAGATATGGATTTGATCAATGGACTATTTAGTGGATGAAGAATTGGTTGGATTATTGCCTCCAGACGGCAGCAGTCAAGAACTGGATGTCCAAATGGAGATTGGTGATGAGTGGTGTCCTTCTGGGGGCCATCTTGAGATGGCCCTGATTAATATCTTCATAAAAGACACAGACAGTGGAATCAACTGCACCTTTAGCAAGTATGCAGATGACACCAACCTCAGTGGTACAGCTGACACACCTGAAGGATGGGATGCCATCCAGAGGAACCTAGACAACCTTGAATAGTGCTCCCATGGGAACCTCATGAGGTTTAACAATGCCAAGTTCAAGAGGTGTTGACCCTAGTTGGGACCCCAGTATTGATACAGACTAGAGGATGAACAGATTGAGAGCACCCCTGCCAAGATGGACTTGGGGATCCTGCTGGACAAAAGACTGGACATGAGCCAGCAATACCCACTCCCAGCCCAGAAACCAAAC
>VZTT01021793.1:3891-17078 GCA_013400855.1 Buphagus erythrorhynchus
AAAGCAGAAGACAATCAGTATATATCAGTACAATGCAAATAAAACAAACAAATAAAAAAATTAATTCTAAAGAATAAATACCTAATTTTTAACTAAACAGATTAAAAATAAAATACTCTGGCTTATTGTTATTTACTAAGTTACATTATATTGTTCAGACTTGGCCCATCTTGAGGTTTAAACACACACCTTTTTCCAGCTAAATTGAAATATATCCCTTATATTTCAGGGCAGAATAAGTAACAGAGTGAAATGGCCATGTTTGCACCCTATCTACAAAGCACAGCTAAAACATATAATAGCTGCCAGCCAAAATTATTGTATAAATATCACTTAGATGCTTGTAGTGAATCTTATTCGTAGAGCTATTTGTTAGGGCATTTCTTTGTTAGTTATACCATAATTATAATATAAATCACACTGTAGTTTAATTTTTTTCCCTTCCAAAGGTCTTCAAGCAGGTTTTCCCCCAATTTTCTCACTCACGCATCTCCACCCTCAGACTCAGTGTCCTCTGCAAACAAATAACAATTGTTAAGCTAATAATTCTCTAATACTAACAAGTTTATACAAGTGTTAATAGTGTTTATTTCACTAAAAGCATTGTGATGGNGATTGTTATAGAAAAGTCAGTACTGACTAATAATTTAGCTTCAAACTATGTGGATCAGAATGCTTATAGATGGCAAGAGTAACAAAATTCAGGTTATCATTGTCCATATCAAGCAGTCAGACCTCAGCACTGCAAACCTGCCCAATAGACCACTCATTTGTCCAATTACACTTTCTGCACATCTGCATTGTGGTCTTTCCAGCTGTCAAACACATCCAGCCGTGGTCCTTCCATTCAACAGATGTTATGGAAGTTGGAGCAGCAGAAACAGTTCCTTTTAGTGTGAGGCACATAAAAAAATTACAAATTTTATGTTCATGTAGTGTAATTTTCTTCTCTTGCGTGCTTGTGTCATACATTCCCCTCCCCAAGTTGGAGCCTAAATTTCTGGTTTCCAACATGAATACATTTAATAGTAGTCATGGATTGGAAATAGCTGAATAAAGTGCACTAAGTTGGGTAGAATGCATCTACCTTTAATCAATCACAAAGATCTGTACAAATATTTCCCTTCCCTTCATTACGAGCTTCTCAGCTCCATGTTCAACTCTACAGATGGATTTGAAATTCAGAGGCCTGTAGACTGAGTGTTTCCTTAAACATCAGAAAACAACTAGTTCAGTAAATTCAATATGTATCTAAAATTTCACTCACTAATTCTAAATCCATTAAAAAAACTCACAGCAAGTTTTACATGATTTCTAACAAATCCGATACATTGACTACAGAGAGAACATTCTCAGTTACATGCTGGGAATAAGACTGGCTATCAAAGAATATCATCTTTTTAGTATTTTGGGGGGGGAAAAAGCCAAAAACACTTTGTTACCAGTATCAGAATGTGCACTCTGGATCAGCATGCACATTTCAATAATTCAATAATTTTAGTATTGAAGTCGGTCCCATTTCAGAAAAACAAATCAGTCATATTTTTCCTTCATTATGCATAAATGACTTCAGGATCCTGAAAATAACAGTTAACGTCTTCCTCAGTTTAGATTCCTTTTTTATAGATATGAAGCATCTCTATTTCCAGTGTACACATTCTCATAACCTTACAATACAAGAAAAATGACACAGGCTTACATATTTCTTTCTTAACATGTCAACTTTTCCTTGTAAGAAAGAAAAAAAGAAAGAAAACCAAAAACACTTTCCTTGCTTATATAATTCCTCCTCCTTCACCATTTAAAGAACTTTAAGATATCAATATTATAGAAGAAGCGTAAGAGCTAAACTGAATTTTCAGAGTAAAAGGGTGACAGCACCATCAAGTGGTTCTGTAAGGCACTATTTATTACTGGTTTAATGCATGGTAAAACAAAAAATATCATTATTCAGCTATGTACAAAATGTTCTTTTTAAAACTAGTTTTAATTGTGACAGATGAGATCCTGTAGAAATATAATTTGTTTTGAAGTCTCTAGTAAGGATAAGCATATTGAATTTTTTATATGGTTAATTCTGTGGAATTACTTACATTTGATTACAATGCTAATAAACCACAATATTATTATTATTAATGGAACAGAACCTTTCTCACGGCAGGAAAAGCCTTGTATATTCTAACCACACTGGTGGGGGTCTCCAAGGCTTGGCCTGATTTCCAGCACCTCCTCTATGACCAGGGAAAATGTTGGGCAAAGAGCAGCCTCACATCAGTTAGACCTAATTGCTCTGGCAGCTAAAAATGGGGAATGAACACCAACCTGAATCCCACCCAGAGGGGCATCAGCTCTGAAAAAAGAGAAGTCATTTGTGTCTAAAGGAATGAGATTAAATTGCTAATAATGAACTGTAAAAAAATAAAGCCCTGCTATGGAGATTAAAACGTGCAGACTGCCATTTTATTATGAGATTTGTCTCTATACCCACTGCATCTGAACTTTCTGCTTCTCTCTTCTGGGGACAGCACTTGAAAAGTGAATGAATTTTACATAGAACAAGAGTATTTCATTTAGAAACATACCTTAAATACATTAAATATTTCTAATACCATACTATTTGTTTCCATTATAATGAAAAGTATATATTTTCACAAGGTATAAAGCCTTCTATGTTTTGCAAATCTAAATTTAAAAAAATAATAGGAAAAAAAAGCAGTCATTCTCTCATTTTATGCATATGCTCATTTTTTATATATGTAAACATCACAAGACTAAAAAAAGAATTGGAAATCATGAGCAATTTCAAACATCACAGCTGACTTCACTGAAGAATCAGAATTTTTCTGATTAAAAACTGAAATGCTGAACATCAGAAATCATGTCTGCTTTTTAAACACTAGTCACACTATGTATTCTTAATGAAATTTATTTATTTATTTGAATCCCTTGTTGATTCAAATGAGCATATTTCCAAATTAAAATACTGCTAAAGAAAACCTTGCCATATAAATATGTCATTCATTTAGGCATTTGCAGCCATATTCTAACATCTACAGAAGGATGCTCAGCCCATTCTCAACCTGTATAATTGAAAAAAATATTTTAATAGGCGTTTCTAAGAGAAAGAGATAATCATTATTTTTTTCCTTAAGTTTATGTGTATAATTGAGTGACTTAAACTGAAATCTGTGCTTGTTAGTCCTAGGAAGCCATATACATACATATCTATGTATGTACAGCCTACTGTTAAACATTTAACCATTCAAAAGATCCTAGACACCTCACAATCTCTAGACTGAACAGTCCAAAGCCTCTACAATATTTTTTTAGCCATGATGCAGAAACTGAGAGCAGTTTCACAGTTAAGAAAGAAAGAGGTTACAACAATTAGATCATGTGATTGCTCAGTTACAGTTTTGCACATAATGATGACTCCATTAAAGTAAAATTTTATGGTGTAGTAACTCAATTCTTGAAAGTAAAACAAAAAGAGTATATTTTTAAACCATCTGCTTGAGGTAAGATGGCAGTTTGAGCACTTCTTTTTAAATGGCACACAGTAAATCATATTTTTTCATGTAAAACAATGTTCTTAACAAGTAAAACATCATCCAGTTTAAATGCATCAAATCAGAACAAAAAATTTATGATAGAGTATTTTTTAAAGTAATGACATCAACTTCTTTCTAAAGTCATTAAGGTTCTCCTCCCCCGCTCCTTGAAGACAGATATGATGTAATATGAAAATGTGAAGAACTAATGATAGTTCCCTGCAAATAATGCTCATGAATTGGTAGAGTGATTATGTATGCATCTGGATTTAGAGAACATGCAACATCAGCTTCCAAAAGGACAAACATGACAAAAACTAGGAAACTGGTAAGTTCAGTGACACTTTTAGTGACAAAACCGTTAATTAGCGTAATCATTTGTGCAAAATTCTGTTTGATCTCAAACGTTGAAGCTAGTCCACTGTAAATCACTTCTAAAGTCACACCCATTACTTAATTGGAACTATGATGCTCTAAGCATTTCTAAAATATATAAATGTAATTTTACTATTCACCTTCATTTTAAATTGCTAAGAAGTATTCACAAATAATATCTTACTCTGTTCAGTGACACTAGCAGTGAAATACTAGTGATGATACTACACTGATACAGTACTAGTGATGTTACTACCAGTACAACCATACCACAGTGAAATAAATTTGACCATGATAAAGTGTTACTTCTGAAACAGTGAAATTCAGTATCTAAAGATATGTAAATTTTTATCTATAAGTGAGTTTTGGCCAACAGAAATGTGATAGTGATAAGCTGCATTTCTAGTTACTAAAGCTCCTCAGTTTTAAAGATGATCCAGTTCAGTACACCTTTGTAAACTCAAAAACAATAGAAGTGCTGTTTTATATATATATACACACATCTTTAAAATCTTCAGCAAAAACAATATAAATTGACTATTACTTAACTTACTAACCTGTACATTATTCAGGTAAAGTATCCTATATGTAATGGAATTAAAAATATTTCTAAAAATACTGACAAAGACTGAAAAATATATTGATGCACTTTTAATAACTCTAAATCATCCAGCTCTTTATGCCAAGAAGTGTTGACAATACCAACTTCAAGGTCATTGTCAGCTTGGTAAGTCATTAGCAAATAAAATATGGTTTAATTGGAGCAAACTCAGCAAGGAGCTGCATTATTTTAAGTGAACCCTGCAATATAACTTGAAGAAGAATTACTAATCGCCACTCCCGTTGACAATGAAATGGATGAAGAAGGTGCTTAGTAACTTTTTTTCTCTGACTTTCCCGTAATTAAATATGGAAATAGATTCTGTGAAGAATTAAAAGTCCCTGAGTGCATTAATTCAGGCACTAATGGACTGCCTTCCAGCGTTACAGCACACAGGTAGCTCCCAGCATGTTGCCAGCACTAGCCGATGTATCAGTGTCAGGCTCCAGCAGCACCTTTTAGTTTCAATACCCAACCTTGTAAAGTAGATTTAGGCTGATCACACATGCTGTTTTAAAATGTGTACTCTTCACATTCTCAAATACTACCTGGAACTTTATTGATGAAACAGCTGGAGCAAGGCCTGAGATACCATTGCCTGAAGATGTGTGCAGATGTATTACAGTTGTGCAGTGATTATGTAGCCTCTACAGCCACCTAAATAACCTCTAGCATAACAATTGCCACTGGTTTGGGTTTTAATACGTCTTTTATTAAAACACCAGTCAAAATAACCTCATTTGCATGTTGTTCGTCTTTCCCAGCACAATATATCACAAACTCCCTATCACAATCATGCCATTGAGGGTTATAACACTCAAACTAAGGCAGTGCCTCTCAGCACAGACATTTTAATGCTGCTGCATTGCTCACACACTATTTTCTCACATTATGCCACAGAATTATTCACTCTCTCTCCAGCTCTCCTTCCAAACCAGATTTTACGGGCAAGCAGCCCTAGATCTGCAGAGCTCCCTGGTCTCAGCCTGACACATCAGCCCTTCCACATTTTCAAAGCAACTGCCAATCTTATCAAAGCACAGTAATATTCCCATAAGAGCTAGTAAAAATGAACAGTTGTTTTGTTGGGGTTTTTTAGAAACTAATTCTGTGATATTTATAGAGTGCATATGTTGTAATGCAAATATTTTGCATATTTAAAAATAGGATTTTAGTTTTATTTTTTTCTAAGTGAAGGCTTTGCAAATATTTCTCTGTACCAGAGGGCCTAGCTCAGTAACATAATACAAATTTTTTGCTCTTCCTTGGTGTTCCATGTGGGCACCAGTCCACTAGAGCACTTCTGTATGTCCATAGCTTAAAATATGTACGGAATCCTAGTGCAGTCAAATGCAACAGCTAACTAAGTATTTAACTATTAACATCTAAGTGCTTTGCTGGACTTAGGCCTACATTTGTTTGACAGTAAAAATGTGCTTTGGGAATACATGATTTATCAAAAATATGTATTCACAGTAAGAAAAAAAGTAGCAACTTGGGGACTCTTACATAGATTAAGCTTTGAAGGCACAATGAAGGAGCTCTGGCCTAAAAATAATAGTTATGTAAAATAAAAGCAAAGATTCAACCCAACATCAGATAGTGTCACCTCTCCAGGTAGAAGATAAGGCCAAAACAGCTGTTGCAAGAGCCATAAAAACACTCAAAATAGTTTATGATCCACTTACGAGCCTATTTATTGCATCTGCTTTTCATGTTGTTTCTTGTTGTCCTATTATATTTTAACTGTGAAAATTCCTTAAATTATTAAAGTTTGCTTAACTGCTTTTATTTAAGCAAATTTATAGTAAACAAAAATATAAAATAGGGTGTTTTGCTTACAAGAAAGCACTCAGAAAACAGAATTGGTTTCAGACTATTTGAAAGTTCTTTCTGTCCTTAGGATCATAACACTTTACTTCTGTGTGTTCTGATAGACTTGATGGCTATTATTGCTCAGAAACATTTTCACAAAGAATATTAACTGAGCCCACTGATTCTATAATAATTTCTAAGAAAAGCATGCATCTGCAGCTGTTTTCTGCTGATAAATATAACTTTGCAAACAAGTCCTTGAAAATAATGAAAAATTGTCTAATTCTGAGAGGAACAGGAAGATTACAAGACCCAGGCATGATTAGCTGTACCTACAGTAGAATCAGAAACATATCAAGAAAATAAAATATATTGTTAAAGCCAACAGATACAGAACAAAAGGTTGAACATATGAATAGACTTCAATAAATCATTTAAATGTTTTCCCTTCTACCCTTAGTTATGCCTCTTTAAAGTAAAATCTTAAACTAGACCAGCATTTCTATCTGAAATCTGACTAAAACAGGGCAATGAATCTGAAATGGCAAAAAAATTATAAAATACACAAACAGAAACAAAGAGGAACTGAACAATAAATATAGGTGAATCAAAACTATGCTGTAAATTTCTATCTTATTCATAAGAAGGAACAGTAGTTAGAGAAAGGGCAATGACTGCTGACATAATCTACGGTAAGGACATTACTTAGAAATGTAGTGACCCACTTAAACACTTTGGTCTGGTTATGAGTCAGTTCCATAAATAGAAACTAATAATTAGAGTCCTGAAAGATGACCATTTTATCCCATGAAGGTGTTCATTATTTCCCTAGAGAGACAGAAACAGAACTCCTCTTTGTCCTCAAAAGGCTTATTTAAAAAAAAAATCAAGATATAAATATTGTAGGCAAATTAAAATCCTTAAAAAGCCTCATTATTTTTTATCCTTTTATTGCAGAATAACTATCTCAGAAGTAGCCAAATTTCTTTAAATATCAACATTCTAGAAAATAAAACAACTGAAAGCTGTCATGGTGAAAGATCAAGATTGAGATACCTTACAATCTCTAGGACCACAGATCCAACACAAGTTTCCTGCTCTTCTTACAGTTTTTTCAGTCGCACTGTACCAGTGTTGGGCAATGTTTTTTTTATAACATTAATAATATTTAAAAGGTAATTTGCATTCATACATAACTCTCCACCAAAGAGTTCTGAAATTATTGCACACTCACATACACCAGAATACAGAAGAAAATACTCCAGTTCTTAGATTTTTAACACTGATGGAATGGTCAATATTGCTGTTTTAATTCTCGTCACAAGCTGTCTTTCAACATTATCAGTTAAATCTAGATTTCAAAAAAACTTTTTTGAATAAATTATGCAAAAGAAACACTAATTTGTAATAAAAAAAAATCAGTTGCACATTTTATGAGCTCCCTTTACATTTCATATCTCCTTTCCTAAGAGATGAAGCATACAGGTAGATAAAATACTACCTCAAAGTGTCCTCATCTAGAAATGGAAAGCTTACTGAAAATGGAAATTCTCACATTCCCATCCACATTTCCAGTATTCCATTGCTCTAACCCCAGGGTCACTCAAGTACCACAGAGCCACTCACCAACTCCCCCACCAGCAGGATCGGGGAGAGAATGGGAAAAGTGAGAAAACCCGTGGGTGAGATGAAGACAGTTTAGTAGGGAAAGCAAAACTCACTCACGTGAGCAAAGCAAAACATAGAATCCGTTTGCTGCTTCCCATGGGTGGGCAGGTGTTCAGCCATCCCTGGGAGAGCAGGCTCCATCCCTTGCGGCAGGGAGACAAATGCCACCAGCCCAGATGTCCCCAGGCTGCATAGGCCGAGCAGGTGCCACATGGGATGGAGTATCCCCTTGGTCAGCTGTTCCAGCTGTGTCCCTTCCCAGCTCCTCGTGCCCCCCCAGCCTCCTCTCTAGCAGAGTGATAACTTACTCAGGAAAGGCCTGGACACTGTGCAAGCTCTGCTCAGCAACAATGAGAATTTCTCTGACTATACGTTTGATTACTCAAAGACTACTCATTTTGCTTATTCAGTGTTCAGAAAACATGATGCCTTGTATTTGGGCAACAGCATCCACAGAAAACACAATTCCTAACAAAAAAGCAGAATTTATTTGTGACCTGGGTCTCCACGTGGCTCTGCTGCCCCCTAACGCATTTCTTGGAAGAATAATTACAGGGGAAAAGAGCAAAAAGAAGGAATTCATTATTCTCTCCTATATTTTGTTTAATTTTAAACCATAATTCACTGTATGCAATTATTGCTACTCAAGCATCCCCTTAGCACTTATAACAATCTACAGCTGATATAGCTGCTTCAGAATCATTTGCAATGAGGAACAGTGAACAGTTCCTGTTGAGGGCCTTGAAAGGGAAGATACCCTTAATCCAGAATTTGTTTGGGAAGATGTGACAAAAACATTAAAGAACATGGTTTATTACACTATTGTAAAAATCCATCTTACAACGGAACTCAAGTGTTATAACCTGGAGTTTACAGAATTTCAGTCTGTCATGTCTCAGATTGGTTTTAAAGTAGAACTGCTAATCTGTAAAAGTTCTCTTAATATGAGAACACCTTTTTTTCAAGTGTAGATTTGACAGAAGACTTCAGAGCATACCAGCTCTAAAAGTGATTCACAACCTAAAATTTTTAAAACATAATAAACTATTTGAGCAAGCAGTAAGTTAAGCTAGAACTAAGAAAATATAGACAGCACAAACTTCAGAGTAAAAATAGCATGGTAGTCTACAGACTTTGAAAATTAGCCTTTTTTGCCACAGACATAGACCTGCTATTAGCAAGAGTCGCACATTCAAACTCCAATATCTTTTGAAACAGACATTAATGTATTATTACCCTGACCTAAAATGATAGACTTTAGCTAAAGATAAAAATGTCAAGACTTTTGAGGAGATAAAGGTTTTAAACAGGAAAGAAATCACTGATAGGTTTTTGATTGAGGTATTGACAGCTCTGAGCACAGATTTCTTTGCAAGATGCTTTAGATTTGGAACTTGAATTTTTAATATTGAAGTTTCCAAGCATTAGTGTAATGTCACTTCTGAGAACAATAATCATTACTACAATATATTAATATCCTGAAAATACAACAGAACTGTCAAAGCTCCTTACTTTCCTAAAATAATCAAATTATGAAAATTTTTTTAATAATTCAAGAATTTCTACGATTCTACAGGTCTCACATATTGAAATCCTACATGAAGTGCTAGAACTTCAAGAGTTTTTCTCAACAGCCCTCCTGTAGCTTAGAAAGCAGCATCAAAAGTCAACGTACTACGTGACTTTATTACAGTCATGAAACATAAAATCTCTTTTACATACATATTTTTGTATCTATTACTCCCTTTCTAATGAAGGGATTAAAGGGAGGAAAAAACCTCAATAATTAATGAGCTATTTGTTCTTTTTCCATTGTAATTTAAGGCTGAAGAGGATTCAGGAAAAAAAAGATAAAATATCTTCATTGCTCATCATTGTTTATCAAACGTTATGACTGATTCTATCGTTCTAGCACAAAATTTAATGTAAATAGCTTTATCACCTTTTCCCACCTGGGAATGTGGATAGCAGTCAGCTAGTCTTAAATGACTGTACAGTAAGAAAATACATGAAATACACAACTGTAACATGGATTTTTCATTGCCACTTAGCTCCATGCTTTAGACAGTCTAATTCTTTCCGTAGTTGCATAGTTTATGTATTTTGTAGCTGTGGGCACTGATATTCCTTCAGAGTCATGGTATGCTCTTGTTCTGTAATGTTTACCCTACATATTGAAGTTCCAAAAGCTGAATTTACAATTTTTTTTTCTTGTCAGAAGGACTTAATTATACATCAAAAATGGGTTCCATTACAAGTTATAAGCATCACTCTTCTTTGAGAGTAATAAGAAGTACTGCCTAAGGCAAACAGCATCCCTGCTCAGCTCCCAGTAGAAAGACATTGTTCTCATACATTTATCTTTGCTAGCAGCTAGGGGAAAAAAGAGAGTCAAAAAACCTCCATACAACGTTTAGAAGTACTCAAGAAAGCATGAGGAAGATCAGACTTCTCTACCATCCCTAGAGGTATTAAAAGACATGTAGATGCGGCACTTAGGGACATGGTTTAGTGGTGGACTTGGCAGTGTGGGGTTAGGGATTGGACTCAGTGACCTTAAAGGTCTTTTCCAACATAAATGACTCTGGTTTTCCAGGAACAGGACTAAAATTGCAGCACTTTGGTGGTGCAAGGATGGAGGAGGGAGAAACTTAAAGTGCATCTCTTTCCACAGATTACATAAGAGTCAGATCCTGTTCTGATTTTTTTCACCTGATCCCCACTTCATGCTTCCCAGCCAAAATACCCTCAGTCCATGTGGCACCAGCCTGGAACCTTCAGCCTTGAGACCTCACCAAATTGCCTTGGGCAGGTCAGGCTCCAAGACAGGAGAGGAAAATGTCATGGAGCAGCCAGAATTTCTGCTTTAGCCCCTCTCTCTGATCTTGGATCACATAGCTGTGCACTCTTTTGCTCTGAACATTTCACAACAGCTCTTGTTTTTTGCATTGAGAAGAAAAAATAAATCATAAACCATTCATCTGTTCTGTGCAACTCAAAACTACATAAACTTCCACCTTAGTTGTAATTTTTTCAAGATGAGTAAACCTAATCTATGTAATGAATCCTTTAAAAAATATCCTTTCAGATCTGTAATCATCCTTGATGTCCTTCTTCATACATATTTAAAATACACTTTCAGAATATGAGTAGCCAAAACTTCAGGTAACAACAAACCTGCAGGCAAATTATGGCATTTATACAAGAGCATAAGGTTTTATGGTTTGTTTTCCCTTCCTTTTCTAATACTTAATAATCTAGTTGTCTTTTTTTTAATCTGTTACTGTGCTTTGAGCTAGCATTTGTTTAGAGCAAAGTGTTAAATTTTTATGTTCTTGAGCAAAATTTAATTCAGTGTCACTGGTTTTAATGCAGAAAATTAAGATTGGATCCCAAGTGTATTTATCTGCACTAAATCTCACATGCCATTTTATCACTCCATCAGGCATTATCATGAAGGCTTTGTACAGCTCTTTCAACTACATTTCATTTTTGCTACTTTGAACAAAGCAGTGCAGAGCGCAAACTTGACAATCTTGGTCATCCCCTTTTTCCAGATCACTTATGGGATTATTAAATATCAGTGAACCTAGAATAAATTCCTTGAGACTCTCTTACACAGTAAAGTCAGGCTTTTCTCATATTGTTCTTTATCTTGTTGACAATTACTAAACCTTGACACATAGATCTTTAATTTCTTTAAACTCACTTGGTGACACCGAAGTCTCTCCAAATGTTTATAGAATAGATGAATTAAATCAAAATTACTTCTTATTTCTGTTAGAAAAATTTTTAAAGATGTCATGCACATCCTCATCTCTTCTACTGTTACTAACCAAATTATAATAATTTGTGTACCATAGTTACTCAAGTCAGTAGTTTCATAAGTGAGTTTCATTAAAATAATTAGGTTATAAGTTATTTTTTATATTGTTAATATTTTTTAAGAGGTGTATGTAAAATAAAGTGGTAAAAATCTGTGTACCTTGGGAAGGTCTCTCATCATCACTTGAGTTCACTTCTGTTTCAGAGACAAGGATTTAACAAAACTAACGCGCAATTTCTTTCTTCATAAATTGTTCCCTTGTTAGTTCGTTGGGCTACAAGGAAATTTTTAGCTGCAGGAAAATCTGTAACTTCAGATAAGTAGCAAAAAAATAATTTAGGAAATATGACAGCCATCAAAAACAACAAATGCAAAACTGATTTTTAAACATCAGATAACATTCACCTTCAGGGGCTACATTATAAGACCCTTACTACAGAAAAATAAAAGAAGAAGCTAAGGGAAACAGGATGCATGAGATAAATAATAATTGTAGCAAATGGTTCCTTCTTACATTTTTTCCATTGTTGGCCAATTTGAAAGAAGAGGATATTCTAATCAAATCTGTTATAAGAGTGCTGATGACTGTTGGCATCCTAAGTACAAGGTTTCAAACTTTAAATCTCTGACTGCACTGTTGTTTACCCCTGAAGTCACAAGGAAACTAAAACAAGTGAAACAAGGATCACTATGACCACATACAGTACCGTAAGTAGAAAGTGTTAGATCAACAAAAATATTGAGAATACTTTTAAGATTGAATCTGTTTCTCTGTGAATAAAGCAATCCCTAACTGCAAATTTATTTTCAGCCGAGATTTTGTTGTGCTCATGTAACTGTGTGGGGTAACAGTGAGAACTCCTGCAGTAGTTTCAATTTATTTGTCATTTTATTTCTAAACAGCAGTAAAAGTGAAAGAGATCAAGAAAATAATACATTGCTACAATAATCATCACTATTCAACAAGGCTCAAAAGAGGCTAAACTATCACCTGGAATGATTATTGCTAATGGTTATAAATTATTATTATTATTATTATTATNTCTTTGTTTCCCAGAAAGTCTGAAATGACAAATGCTGACCACCTCACATTTTCTGCTCCCACACGCAGTGGCTGAGCTGCATGGACACTTCAAGTTCTGCACAGAGCTGATTTCCAGGCTGCTGACAGCTGCCTCCGTGTTTGCTCTCAAAATGCAGAGCTCTATTCAAACATGTTCCCTCTCTGCTGGCAGCCCAGGAACAGCTGGATGAGCTGTTTCTTTGCACAAGGTCTGCCATTAAAGAGTACAGGTTATTTCCTAAAGACACTTGATACCACATCCTGGGAGATCTTTTCAAACCACGGAGA
>VZTT01021794.1:0-11797 GCA_013400855.1 Buphagus erythrorhynchus
GGAAGAGTTTCTGTCAGATGCTTTAACTAATGGCTCTTAGCCCCTGGATGAGTTTGAAAGGAAAATATTACTTGGATCAATAATTAAACACTTGAGTTTTGGGGGTTACTTTTTAAAAAAGAATTATATATTATTATTCTTCTCAACCTTGCTTGGCATTGACTAGTGACTTAAAAATACTGTTATGAGACAAATCTTTTTTTTTGCCACTGGCCATTTCCTTTAAGCTTAAATGTCCTAAACATTCTGATTTGAAGAACATACCTTCAAAGTGCTCTTTAATCACCACGATATTAACGGCTGTCAGTAACCAGCCTTTTCCATGAATGTTTAATGTTGGCACGCCTGGTTTTTTTTTCTATTGTTTGCATTAACAGCAGGTAAGTAAACAATTGCAGTCCAGACAACCAGTATGAATTTATGAACAAAAGCCATAAAGAATGCATTGAAACAGCTTAATTTTTTTATTTTCTTAGCATGAAAAAAGCTCATATATTAATTCTGGTCTGCAAATGAGTCCCTCAATTATGGATCCTAAACACTGTTTAAATTTGACTACTTTAAGATAGATTTTAATATTCTTATTCATATTGTGTAGCACTTCACTCTGAAGCAGTCTCATTACTAGTTTTAATAGGTCTATTTATTACATGGGTTTTCAATATTAGTCAAGATTTACCTATTAAGTATGTATTTATGTAGTCTTAATTAGATATTTTAAGTAGTTATGCATCTACACTAGCATTTT
Source organism: Buphagus erythrorhynchus (assembly GCA_013400855.1). NCBI lineage: Eukaryota > Metazoa > Chordata > Aves > Passeriformes > Sturnidae > Buphagus > Buphagus erythrorhynchus. The sequence continues at coordinate 749 of VZTT01021794.1, forward strand.
CCTTTTGATATGAAGTGCATTTTTGAAGGGAATCCCTTGAATTTCCCATTTCCTCTTCAACTCACCGCACAGAGAATTACTAGAGTACACAGAGTTTTTCTTGGATTAAATTAAGACACTTCTAGTGGGTACTCAGTCCACATGATAAAAGCAGAGCTACTCTCGAGAGCACAAATATACACCCCAAAACACGTTCAGCGAGGACACAGAGTCCTCAACACCACCTGTTTCCACCTATGCATCTGCTTCTATGGGGTCACTTCACTTATTACCACAGACATATTTCCAGTGCACTGTAACCAATAACAGGCATTTAATCTAAAAAAATGAAGATAAATCCAGTCCAGAATAAAACGAGCACAATATGAACACTGTACCCTTTGAGAATCTATTTGCATTGACCCATACACTTTATAAGTTGGAACATAAAACTATGAGCCTAAATTCTTCATATGTGTAAGGGAGATAGGGTGATGACTGAGTAGTGGCAAGTCAATGATGTAAGGAAAACATAGCTGATAATTTTCTGTGACTATGTTAGTCCTTTCTCTTTGACACCTGGTGTCTAATATTACATCTTAAGACTAATAGTGCAAAATAATGTAGAGAAACTGCTAAAGCAAGACTTCTGGCTGTACAGTTCTGAGGTGCTCTGGCATAATATGTTCCAAGCTGCCATCAGGAGCCGTAAAACCATAAGCGTCTCCCAATTATCATTTCATGACTTATAAATACTTTCTCTTTCATTAACATGTTAAGAGATTGTTATTCTATTTCTATCTACTAACCTCCCAATGCCCAGCCAGTGAGCTCCTGCTCACTGCTAACTTTTAATCGCTTACTTAACATTTATCTCAATCAGTAGCTGATTCAGCTGCTGGCCTAACTGATGGGGTGGAAAGCTTGTGGGTCGAGGGAGGGTGAGAAGAAAGGGAAAAGATGAAAAAGTCAGGGAAAAATAAGACTGATTTGTTTCTCAGAGAAAGCAGCAGTGCTTTTGAAGTGTTCCTGTCCTTACTTAATATATTGTTCCTATTCCCATCATTCATTCTTACTGTTTATTTATATCACAGTACACTGTAAAAATAAATAACATTGCTGTATTTTTATTCTGGCTTATTTTCAGGTCTTCAGGATTTTCTTGTCTTTGAATTTTTATTTGGTTGGTGTTTTTTTTCCACCACCTGTTGTGACAAAACTACAAGAGAGGGGTAAACCACTGCAGGAGGAAATTGAATATAAATTCCATTTCACAGCTATGTTCTATGCATGAATATGGACAGAGAGATAATGTTTGAGGAACAAGAGTCTCTGTCACAAAGAAAATCTTTCTTGTTTCACAATATTAGCTAAGACAAGGAACTCAGCTTATCTCTGCCATTGAAGTAAATCTGAGTTTTATATAATTGATCTGTTCTCAGTGGCACTTCATATATGTAATACAAGTACTTTTTATACTTTGCTCTTAAGAAAAGTAAGTATTCACCTAAGGTGATTATAAAACCATGTGGAGTTTGAGAGAGAAGGGAAGGGATAAATGAATAATAATTGGGATTTCAGAAATAAAGGGAAGTTTAAACTGTTAGTATTTTTAGACACTTTTTTTTCCCTACAAACCTCATTACCAAAAATACATCAAGTAGCTGCTTTGACCTTGCTTTTATAGATGTGCAAATGTAGTTTACATCTTATTTTATAGATGTGTAAATGTGGTTTATATTTAGTATTAGACATTAGACAGGTATGTAGACAATTTATTTTGAGGAAAGACATAATCTCAGCAGAACTGTAACATATCAACCAGCATTTTCTCTCTGATGAAAGGAGAAAGAATTATCAACTCTTTGTTTGAAAAAAGAAAAAAATAGATTAAAAAAAGTGCATTAACAAAGATCTATAAAGCAATTCATACTTCCAATTCAGTCACTGTGACACTTTTTGTTTTGACACCTATCACAACAGTTATTGCAGTTATGGCTATTATTCATATCTGGTTCCTAGATGCAGCAAAGGACAGGAAATAGGCCACAGCTTAATATTTGTCTCAAGTCTGCACTCTAATTCACCATTATTATGAATATTTTTATGAACATTTTAATTCCAGACTATGGATGTAATGTCTTGATATTGAATCAGCTTCCCAGGTCACAGGCAGCAGCAGTCAGAAATCTGCTTGTAGCTACCCTAGCTTGTAATTGCTGCTTCACAGCTGAGTCCATAGTCCAGGTATATGAGTGTTCCTGCTTTGCTTCATGCATTGGAGATGGCAGCTAAAAGTATGAATTCCCAGCTGAGCCTTATGCCCAGCTTTCTAGGTAAAGTATGCACCCACCTAGGTGAGATTCAGGCTCAGGTGTGAACCAGCACTATTATCTGATCATAAACACTATACTAGTGCTACTTTCACTCCCAGTTAGAAAGAGTCACATTGACTCTCTGAAGACACTTGGTCTGGTTCCTGTGTAGTGAAAGCAAGAAAAACAGAAAACTTTCACAATGGTGATGGTAGTTTCAGTTGCTACTTTCCAGTGAAATGATCACCATCATACCTTGTCCATTTCACCGTGCAATAACTGTCATTTGGATACAGAAGATAAAATAGTAGTCCTGCCCAACCAAAGGTAAAGATTTAAAATCAGAACATTTACCAGCGCAAAACTTTAATCATACAGCTTAATTTAGTTTCTTAAAGAGCGCAGACTGTATCACTTATAATTTTCAAATCTAATTACAGCTTCTGAGGTTGGTTCTGAGATGCGAGCAGTGTAAGAGATGATATAAAATAGAAAAGAATATGCACATTCATCAGTTCTTATTTTGAAGCAGTTGGTTGAATACTTTGATGATGTTCAAACTGCTGAGCAAGCTGATCGGTTCATTGCCAGCTCCACTCTCACTGTAAGGAAGACAATTATTTCACAATTCTAAAAGGTCAGGTAATTTAAATTAAATACAACTAATTTGCAGGACGTGACGCACAACAGATAAAATGTACCAAGAATCAACATGCAGAATCACAGGATCTCAGAATGGTTGGGCTTGGAAAGGACATCTGGAGATCCTAGTTGGATTGGATAACTAGTCCAACCTCCCTGCTAAAGCAGGCTAGCCTACATCAAGTTGCAGAGGACGGTGTTCAAGAGGTTTGTGAATATCTCCAGAGAAGGGGGCTCCACAATGGGGCAGGCTGTTCCAGTGCTCTGTCACCCTCACATTCAAGATTTTCCTTATATTTGAATGGAGCTTCCTGTGTTTAAGTTTGTGTTCATTGGCTCTTGTTCTATTGCTGGGAAGAACTGAGAAGAGTCTAGCCCCATCCCCTTAAATATTTGTATGTATTGATGAGATCATCATCAATACATCTAAGTCTTGTCCCAGCCCTCTCAGTCTTACCTCATTGGAGAGATGCCCCAGTCTCCTAACTCTTCTTAGCCCTCCTCTGGACTTGCTGTAGTAGTTCCTTGTCTTTCTTGAACTGGGGAGCCCAGAATTTGACAGTACTCCAGATTTGGCCTCACCAGGGCTGAACAGAGGGACAGGATCACCTCCCCTGATATGCTGGCCAAACCCTTCCTAATGCATCCCAGGACACCATTAGCCTTTCTTTCAAAGATGTTTTGTTTAGCAGTAACATCTGCCATCTCCCTCAGCACTCATGGGTGCATCTCATCACAGCCCATGGATATGTGGTGTCAAGTTTATCTAAGTGATCGCTAACCCAATCCTCATCAATCATAAGAAAGTCTGTCTTTCTCCTGACTTTGTCTCTTGCCTCCAGAATCTAGGATTCCTGAAGATTAGTCTTAGCAGTAAAGACGAAAGCAAAAAGGCATTCAGTAAGTCCACCTACCAACCAACTTCTTCAACTACCACAGGGTTGTTTTTGATTTGAATAAATCAATAGGCCTATCACATAAACCCAGCTTTGCATGCTTTTCTGAAATGAAAGAAAAACAAAAGGAGTTATACATCAGTCTGTTTAGTGCCCTTTATTATTGTCATATTTTCAACTGTAATACAAAATAAAGTATCAAGCTACCTGGATGGCTACCAGAAGCCCACTCCTCAGTAAATGACCACCACTTTTATTATAAGTGAGAAGCAAAGAATGGACTGCTCTTAGAACGCTGGTCCTTCTGCATCAAATCACAGCGCCCTTTGAGACAGAATGCACTGTCATTTGCTGTAACACTTTAAGGTTACCAATTACTCTTTTGCTAGGTATACACACTATAAGGATAAAACCTATAACAGATTGAAACAGCTATTTTAATTAGAATAAATGAGTGGTTTAGACTGCATATCTTTGATCATTGTCATGTTAACAAACTGAATAACAATGAACTCTTCGAACAGCATGCTCCACTGGGATTTCTGCAGCACATAATGTCCAACTACAGCTAAAACTTGCTAAGCCAACGCTTTTGTTTCCTTATGAAGTTTCATCACAAAGGTAAATGTTATCCAGTATGTTACACATTAAACACCATCAATGACTATTAAGTCTTTTATAGAGAATTGTCACTGTCAAAGGCTAATCTTCTTTCCTTTTTATCATTATTTTTCTGCCTGACAAAAGGTACTGATAGGGTTTATACAGATACAAGCAATGTCTGCTCATACTCATTAGACTTATCCTACTTGTCTAAGTAAGAGACAAAGGTGTACTTAAATAAAGCTTTCCATCCCAATGACACATGAGCAGAAATACAGATATTCTACTCTGCACGGTTTTCATTAATTTAGCCCACTTTTATGTGCTAACTTTCCTATCTCCCTTCAAAGACAAAGAATAGAAGAAGACAGAAGCAAACAGTTCTATAAACTTACATCCATTTTAATGCTTCACTACTGCTAGCACTTTATTGTGTCTTGAAGATGCTCATATTTTCACAGCAGACATTTCAGTTCAAAAGATGAACTGTTTTTTCTTTCAGTCCCCAAGTACAGCTCATCTCTGTGTGTTTTATTTGATTTAGAAAAGTCAAAAACATGTGGCAGCAGGACTTCTTATCAAATAAGGCCAGTAGTTTAAACCAGCTTTAATAGCTTAAAAAAACCTGGAAAAAGGAAATCCTATTATCCTTCAAAACCCCTATAAGTTTTGCAAAGTGCTAGAAACAAGAGTGACTTGCAATGAGCAGGTGCTAGGCATGTGACAGAGGAGTTCACAAAATAACAGAATATAATAAAACTTTCTAGCTAATGATTTTAAAAATAAATTCTCCTACATCATTATACAGAATGGTTAAAATATGCCACAATTTGACCTTGCAAACAGAGTTATCCAGAACTGTAAATTTTCAGAGTGATGTCCTTGACACTGTTTTGTCATCATCATCATCATCATCATCATCATCATCATCATCATCATCTCTTTACCACTCCCACAAGCTTACTGGTTTTGAGCACTGCACTGCCTCCAAACACAGCCATGCATTGGCACCACCCAGCATTACAAGTACTGAGAACTTTGCTTTCAGTCTCTATTTAACACAATGGGTCCCATGTTCTTAAATGCTCCAAAAGCTGACAGAGGAATCTGTGGCCAAACAACTCCACTCCCTGTGAGCACAGCACAATTTCTTACTGGAAACACAAAAGGAAGAAGAAAGGTTTCCTTTTCTCCCTGTACTTCTCTATCTGCTAGTGGTAGCCTACTGACTCAGCACCTATCGTAGTCCTGCAGAGAGGGTTTGTAAATCCAACAAAATTTCTGTACATTTTACCAGTATTTTACTGAGTAAGTAGGTTTTTTTTATTAGTGAGGTTTACAGATGACACAAAGATTAATGGAATAATAAATACTAAGGACACAATACTTTTACAGAATTATGTGGATCATTGATATCAAAGGCTGTATTGAAAAAGTTGTATTTTAATAAAACAAGCAAAAGCTAATATACCCAGGAATTAACAATTAACACTGTACTCAAAAATTAGGTGCCTAGAAAAGCAGTGACTTAGAAAAAGGATTGTGAGGGCCCTGAGGGTATCGACAGAATTCACTGTATCTACCCAGGCTCCCAAGTACCCTGCCCAGGACCGATGTCAGTCCCCTGGGGTCAGCAGACCCTGCTCCATCACCTCCAGAGCAGGGCTGGTGTCCGGCTCCCCACTGTACTGCCCTGCCCCGTCACAGGCACTGCTGAGTCTGTGGGCCAAGGCCTGGCCTCAGCCTGTTCTCATCCCTGTGGATGTGCTCCCTGACTGCCCTGCCCTTGGCTGGGAGATGATGAATACTGCCAGACTCTGCCCTGATGGACTTCTTGTGGAGCTCCAACTGCTTCATGCCTGTGGAGCTATTTGGTACCTCAAAAAGTATTTGGGAAATCACACAAATAATTGCTCTCAGTGCTATAAATAGACAAAATATTTTAAACTTTACAGTCTTGGCACTGGTTGAAATGATAAAAACTCAACCAGGCAGGCATGCTTCAGTAAATAGCAAGAAAACATAGGAACAAGATCAGCGCAAATACTGAGTGTGTGACTTGGCCACTGTTTGTGAGCATTGGACATCCAGAGTGAGAGGTCAGATAACAATAAGTTTCAGTCTTCCAGTCTGAAAAACAAGATCAACTGGCATGAATCTGAATTTTGAAAAATTCAGCCTTGAAAGACTTTATTTTTCCACCTGTGTGGGTAAGTAGTCTCTGGATGACAGGATCACATTAAGGATTTGCACCACATCCCATATGTGTTGACACCATAACTCACTATTACCATTAAAGATTCTTGTCTTTTGAAAGAGTATCTTCCAGTCCAGAGGTAGGAAAATATTTATATATTCACTCAAAGTAACAGTGTTATCTCTGGATTTCTGCTGGATCACTGGAATGTTTTGACTTTCCTCATACACATCATGTGCTTGTTCATGCAATGGGCAATTTATGACCTCTGCCTGAAAAAATGGGGGCCTGAAAGTCACTCAGATAAAGCAGTAAGTACTCTAAGACAATGAAGGGGGATACTTTGAACATTTTTTTCTTTTTGTATACATAATAATGTGCAGATCTTTTGATCTGTTTTAGTGTCATCATGCATATCTGTGTTTAACTCTTTGCTGGTGTTTTGCTTATGCAGTCTTTCTGTAACGGACTGAGATATAGCCTCATTATTCTGTCCTTTAAAAGTAAGAAAGTTGATTTTTCTTTTCTTTCTGAATTTAAATAACCTATGATCGTTAATATAATGCCTTGGGAAAATAATTAAACATAAAAAGTAGGAAGCTGCTGAATTCAAACTTTCAACTGGTGCAAGTTCTTCACCTTCGTATATCTGAAGATATATGAAAACTTGTAAATAGAGGAAAAAATGAAAAATTAGTTTACACAATATATAAACCTCACTTCATTGAGCATATTATGGAGATGGATAATGAGAATCACACTGGCATTGTGATTGAATTATATATTGCAATTGCTATATTTTGCTAAGCTTAAATTACATTAATGTTGTGTTTTCAGCATATTTTGTATCACTCTGTTAAATCAGAAATCCTGTGTAACATCAATTGTCTTCAAATAAGTAAATTTAATATAAACATTAGCCATTCACACATGCAGTATCTAAAAGAACTTGATCAAAGAGTACTGAACCCTTATGCTTTAAAAGTAGTAAATGTAAGTCTCTTCAGGAACCACCTGCAGCTCTGATATCAGCTAGATACTGAGGCTAAGTCAGAAGTTAAGCTGGTATAAATCAAAGTGACTTTATTTATGAGTGAAATTATGCTAATTTACATTGTCTGGATATCTGATATGTGAAGTCCACAAGACACAGAACACTAAGCATATACTTCAGTGATTTACAGAATTAGACGATAATAGAATTTATTTATTGTTGAAGTGCCTTCTCGCTGTCAGACTTGGAAGAAAAAAGCATCACCACACATAAAAAGTATGCTTAGCTGATTTCAGACAGATAGACAAAGGTTCCTGTAGAGACTGAGCTAGAGATAAATATCTGAATGGCAAATCACATAAGCAGGAGGACACAGTATGAAGGTTAATGACCACAGGTGCTTGGCAATGGTCATTCAGAAGTTTGGGTTGTTTGGGACTCTTTTTTCGGTAACTGAAAGTAGAATAGAAGTTCTTTCTCTACTGAAAGTAGAATAGAAGTTCTTTCTCTAAAAATGTTTTGTCATTAAAAAAGAAAAAAAAAAAGAAAAAAGAAAAAAGTAACCTCTTCTCACTAGCTCCCTAGCACTTTTTTCATGAAAGTAGCAGCCCTTCAAAAGGTGGAACTGATTGCAACAAAGGACAACTTTATCACAGTTCCTTTAAATGTTTGTTACCAGGGAAAGGCAGCAGTCTAGTTAAACTGTGCTCATGATACATATCTTTCTCTGCAGCAGTGAAGTGTTCTTTGAGTATAGAATAGAAATTTCATTGACAGTGTGAAAGCCTATGAAAATCTGATGGGGCATATTCTCCCTTACAGGGGTCTACAACTAAGAGAAACACCTTTCTCCCTCCTAGAAATAAACAGAATCAAAGAACTGAATAAATATAAAAATGAACATAAAAACTGACAGTTAAGCTCCTCCTGCTCAGAGCAGGAGAAAAAAAGATTGGGGACAAAATTCTTAATTTCCCCTAAGATTATTAGAAAACATCTGTTAGAGTATCAAAGCACATTTGATATGCTGTGCCAGTTTTGCCAACTTAGACATTTCAGCAAGAAATTCAATTTGACCTGAAACGTATCAAACCGTCACTTTCATTCTCCCAAATTTAATGCAACTTACGCTCTTGGAACTCTTGAGGTTATTCCTACATGTGATCCCACTGAAGACACAACTAAGAGTTTATGTGCACTTACACTTCTGAGAGTTATGAAGGGGAAAAAAATATAAAATTTAAAAAAAAATAGAAAAAGGATAAGCTCACTGCTTTTCTGAACTATTGTTTCTCTATAAGAGCAATTAACACATATTCCCAAAGGAACTAAAGAAAGAAGGAAAGAAACTGAAGACTCCCTTTGGGCAGGATAGTAACAGTAGCAGGCATTAAATATGCAAGCGGCCATTAGGCATGATTAAAGATTAATTCTGTGTCATAGACAGGACTTGAGGTCATTACAGGTCATGACTCTCATCTTTATTATTTGGCTTACTGTTTTTATTTAATTAGCTTGTCTTAATGAATCTTTGGTTATAGATGTCTGGCAACCTAGATTATTGTGCACCATTTATTAAGTTAAAGGCTCAGCTATATAACTTTCTCTCAGCAGGTAGCTTCCACAGTTTCATCAATAAGATTCTGGGTGAAACCAGAAGGTGTTTTACATAAGAGCATGATGTTACAACTTTATTTACCAAAGTCAACATTAGAGGTCCTCTTGGAATTTGTGAGATGTGTGAGCTCATAATTTGGTGATAGTATTTCAGTGCTGCCTATTACATTATTTGCATTGGTAAAATTCTCTCAAAGTCAAAAATCACAGTTCTCAAGAGGTACCATGTATGGTACTGGCCATGTCAGGGTATTTCAAGGTTTTGTGTTCTGCCCACTGTTTTTTAACACAAATAATTCATTTAAACATGGAAGTACTGAGTATATAAAAAAAATAATTTAAATAGCTTTTTTTAATCTAAAATTCCACTAGATTTTTCCATAATGGATATCTAAGACCTTCAAGTACGTTCCAAACAGAAAACATTTTTTCTGCATTTGTTTTTATTAAATCTTTGCATTTTGCATTAAAGGCCTATCTCTTCTTCCCTTTAGAAACAGAAAGATTACTTTTTCCTAAACTTTGCCTAGCAGTCAATTAAATCACATGGATGACTGAATCTCAGTGCAATGTGTTTTTTCCCTCCTGTTTCAATTAGAAGGATAGTTAATCAAACAAATAATAATTAAAAAGAACATCTGTAAGAATGAAAGAACTGAGGAAAAAAAGGCTTGTGATACAAGGTAAGGGAACCGTAGATTCTCTTTCATCTTCTACTCAGATCCTCTTTCTTCCATACCATGATGAAAATTACCCTGTCCTTAAAAGTCTTGAAAAAAACCTCAGAACTTCACAAAAAACATAAGTGAAGGGTGGTTCCCTTTCTCAGTGTATCAAAAGCATCAACTTTCACAAGGTGAAAACTAATAAAGCCATGACATCAAGTTTCCTGTGAATTAAGTGCTTTTAAGACACATCAAATCCTAGAGAAGAGAACTAAGGTCGTGGCCCAGAATAAAATGAAGACAGTTAAGGATTAAATCAGACTTCATGAAATTCACAGAATTTGCATTAGAATAATTTGCAGCACATCTGGTGCACAAATTAGCTGGATATGCTGGTAAACTACTAGGTAGCCTGGTGCATAATGTGGAGTTTGGAATCTTTAAGGATAATAGGAATCCATGCTAATCTGCCAGTTACATTCAGGATTTGCTGAAGGATGAAGCTAAGGGACATGAAGGACAGAGAGAAGATACTAGTATTAAGCTCAGATAACTAAACTCTTTTTTGAATGGAACAAGTTGTACTTCAGTAACATTCTTGTTACTTTCAGGCCTAGCAATTTTCTATCAAAAATGCGTGTTTTAGCACTTTGGAGAACACAAATATTTTTCCTATGAAAAGAAAAATTTCTTTGCAATTAAATATTTGGAGATGGTTTAAAAGAGTAAAAGTTCCTAGATAAAAAAAAAAATATGGGAATGCATATCTTGGTCTTAGGCCTGCTATGAAATTGGAAGGCTCCATCCAGCAAATTCTGGCATAGATTTGTTTCAATATTGGGATAGACACAGTAGGACAGATATTTTTGCCCATTGGTCCTTGTAATCATGTTATTAAAAGAACAAAAAAAAACCAAAAAAAAAAACCACAAACCTTAACTTAAAAAAAAACAACTTTCTTTACCCAGAAAGAAAGTTAATGATTTAATGGACTCTTTATCCACTCAGCCCCAAATGCAGCCAAGTCAGCTGCAAGTTCTTAACTGTGCATGAAGGATGAAGCTATTCTCTTGTTATGAAGACAGTGTCTCTTCAGCACATGCTGATGGTGGGGTAACAGGCAGAAAATCTCCTAACTGTT